>CANTUT010000060.1:132500-315000 GCA_947687605.1 Reutealis trisperma
AATTGCATACAATTAATATTGAATTAACATGGATGTTAAATTTATAAATAATGTATTAATTCTAATGTGAATGTATAATAAATCTTTTATGAAAATAAAAAATTAATATATTCTACAAATTAGAGATTTATTAATATAATCATTAAATTAAAATTTTTTTGGCTTATGATATCATATGATATAATATGATATCACATGAATATTCAATTGCATATAATTAATATTGTTGTTAAATTCACAAACGATACATTTAATCATAATGTGAATGTATAATAGGTCTTTTATTAAAATAAAAAATTAATGCATTATATAAACCTGTCAGATTTGATCATCAGTACGATTTTTAAAATAATGATGTATATAAATACTGAAAAAGATTATTGATTTATTGGAGGAAGAGAAATTAAACTATAATATATCAAAGAAATCAAATATATCAAAATAAATAAAAATATACAATATATATTGAAATTATAAGAAAATAATAAATGTACCACATATAAACATGAAAATCAATTTATAATTAATACAACATAATAATAACAAAATAAATTCAAAATTATAATAAAATACACCTATCAATTTTTTTGTTTATTTTCTTTAACATATTTTTAAATATAAGTATATCATTTCAAATTGTAAGAAACGATTTATTTAGATATGTTTGATTTATTTTCTTTCAATATTATTGATATATTAAAATGTGAATTTGTTTAAACAGTTTTTTTTTTTTTTAATGAGAAAGAAAGGTAGTTATGATAATGTTTATAAGAATGGTTTATAAGATGTGTTGGTTGAAGAGTTTGGATTTGGCTTAAACCTTACATTATTTGTAAAATTGATTTATGTAAAGTATTTGAATACATTAGAGAAATAATTTGAGAGAACTGTTGATAATAACCGATAAGGACATAAATACAAAAATGAGTACTAGTGGTGCAAATATAGGTAGACTTTTGAGGAAATTAGAATTTAATTTTAAGGGGTTGGTATTAGAAATATCATAGTGAAAATCTGAACTTAATAGAAGTATTGAAGTAGATTCAAATGAGAATAACAAGTGTATTATTGATGAAACAAAATTTGTGCATATCGATGTTAAAAAAAATAAAATTGGACCAGTCGATTTAACCTATTCAACTGAAAATCGACAACAAGTCCGTTTCAGTTTACTGAAAAAACTGAAATTCCAGTTAAATAGCCATTTTACCATATTTTAACTGGTCATACATGTATTAATGGAAATATTTTTCAAAATAATCAAAAAATAAAAAAAAAATGAAAAATTAAGAAATTTTGCCCGATTTGGTCATCAGTCCGGTTTTTAAAACAATGGTGCATATAGACACTAGAAAAATTGATGTTGATTTTTTAGAGGAATAGAAATTAAATTGTAATGTGTCAAAAAGATCAAGTTTATAAAATTAATAAAAACATACAATCTACATTGGAATTATGAGAAAACAATAGATATACAAAGTATTAATATGAAAATCAACTTGTAATTAATAATTAGGCAATATAACAGTAATAAAATAAATTAGAAAGTTATAATAAAACGCATATATCAATTTCTTTATTTTCTTTTCTCTAATGTATTCTTAAGTATAAGAATATCATTTAAAATTATAAGAAATGATTTATTTAGACATGTTTTATTCATATTCTTTCAATATTGTGTGTGTATTATCTTTTAAAATATATTTATATATTTATATAAATTTATAATTATTTTGTGCCATTATTTTAACTGTATTAAACATACACGATTATATAATTTAGATAATATTTATTATGTATAATTATATTTTCGTTGAATTTGTATGTTTTCATATAAAAATTTAACTTAATTTGGATTTAACAACTAAATGAATTTAATAATCAAGTTACATAAATATTTCTCCATTATAATATTAAAAGTTGACTGATATGATTTTGGTCTCATGGTGGTTATTTGAAAAGTTTTATATAATTTTAATTGAAAACTTCATTTACATAAAAGTATATAATTTTATATCTAAGTAACAAAAAATTGATTATTAAATATTTAATAAGAAAAAATAAAAGTTTAGAATAAGTATTTGTATATCTAATTCACACGTTAGAAAAATCTAGTGTATATATATATATATATATATATATATATATTTGTGAAAATCATTCTAAAAATCTTAAATATATTTAATTTGACTTTTTAAGTGTAATAAAATTATTATAAAACCATATTATCTTCTCATTTCTTAAAAACTATAAATATTAAATGTTGAAAAATTATGAACATTAAACGTTAAAAATATTCTCTATATATATTATTAAAATAACGTAAGATAAAAAAACCTCTCAAATAAAAAAAAAATAAAAAAAAAAAAAAAAAAAACTCCAACTCTCTTTGTGTGTGTATATATATAGTGTGTTCATTGTTTTTCAAAGTGCATATATATATATATATATATATATATTTATTTATTTATTTGTATTGTAGAAAGTATAGATTTCTTTTAATTTAATGATATATATAGAGAGAGAGCATTTTTTTAATATTTACTCCTTTCTTTCCTTTATAATTGACTTTTTTGAAAAATTTTCTTTTCAAATTATTTGTCATGTTAAGAAAATCAATAAGATTTTAATTTTTTTATCCTTATTATTGTTAGTATTTATTAGATAAGGAATAGTTAGGGTAAGAGATAATTAATATATTTAGTTTGAGTATTTTTAAAAGAGAGTAATTTAATATTTTTTCTTAAATTTTAAATTAATTAATAGTTTTTAATCTTTATAAAACAACAAAAAAATCAATTATAAAAGACAAGAAGAGCATGATATTTATATATAGTTTAATTATAGCGAGAGAGTATTTTTCAATATTTAATGTTTATAGTAATTTTTGAGAAAGAAAAAAATATCATATGGACTTTTTACACTTAAAAGATCAAATGAAATGTACTTAAAACTTTTGAAATGTATTTAACTACTCTCTTCATTCTTTATTTTTCTACATTGAAAATTTTCAAAAAGGTAACTAAAGAGAATTTCAAAAAGGAATGCTTAAGAAAATGGGCATAGAAATTGACAATAAATGGCACAAATGATCCACATGGAGTGAAGAGTAGTCATGTAGTTTAATTAATGGATTGAATTTTAAGCAAATATTCTCTCCATCATAAAAAATAAAAAAAAAATAAAAAAAAAAGGTCTATTTAACTATTTTGGGTGTCCCAAATTATAGTCCATTTTCTATATTTGAAGCAATTAATTAATTCATTTTCTAAAATATCCTTAATTAATTTGTATCTTTATAAAAAAAAAACTTTGTTTTTCTAAATTTCATATTTTCAACAAATTAATTACTATTACAATCTTTCATCTACTTCTAAAGTTTCTTTTATAATTTCCACTATGAAAAATATATTTAATGCTTAATAATTTTTGGATTGCATTTTAAATATTGTAAAGTAACATTAAGGGTAAATAAAAATACTTATAAAATTAATTAATGTAACTATATTAACTATAATTTCTTAATCTCTGTGAAAAAAACAAACATGCCTTTTTTTTTGAGATGGATGGAGTAAACAATTTGAGTTAGTTGTACAATATATATATGTACTTAATCTGTTTCATAATAATAGTAGTTTTAAAAAGTCGCACACATATTAAAAAAAAAATTAAAATAGATTTAATTTTTATTAAGATGGATAAGATAATAAATGTTGCATAGAAAGTGTAAGAGAAAATAGAGTTGAAAATAAGTGTAAAATTGAAACAAAAGTAATAAATACCATATATAATTATTAAAATGACAATTAATTTGAAATACAAATTTTTTCCTAAAACGACTATCATTATGAAACAGAGGGAGTATATTATTGTGTATTTATATGTTCGGTTTGTATAATAAGTTTTCCTTCTATTTAGTTGTTTAAAGAAATAAAATCACTCTATTATTAACATTAATATATATATATAGTTCACTTTCCTTTTTAATAGAGTAATTAATTTATTTTTTTTAATATATGGCTATTTAGTATGCATATTTATCAATATGAGTCATTTAGATTTAATAAAATAATATGTGTCATTTAATATTAGTGAATGGGTATATTAGAAAAATATTAGTAAAATTAACTAATTTAACTATATTAACTATATATTTTTTAATCCGTGTGAAAATTAAAATATATTTATTCTATGGCACAAAGATAGTATAATTTTATACATGCAATATAAATATTGAGTGATAAAACTAAAACTGAAATATTAAATATTCGCATATTCAAACTCATACATTTATTATATATTTTAGAAAAAAAAAATTGCATACAAATGCTAGGAATTTAAACATGTAGTATTACTTTCCAATTGGTCCAAAGTAGTTACTCATTTTGACATTCTTGTTATTTTTGTGATAAACACATGATTCACCTTTTTACATAAGTTTTCCATGATAAATGAAATAAATAGTTAAACTATGTGTTATTGTTTAAGTCAAAAAGCCCAAGTGTAATAATTACTAGATAAAAACCTTAGAAATTATGTAAATCAATACTAAGAAATATTTGGCTTTCACACCTAATTTTTAATATATATTGAATTACATTATTAACACGTAAGTGAATTGTTAATAAAATTAAAGAGTTCTTATATCATGGATCTAGATTCACACTGCATTATAAATCTAGGTAAAAAACTCACCGTTTCATTAATAAAAAATATACTATCTTTTTTTTATTTTTTAATTAAAACAAAAAATTTCAAAATCAAAACCATTTTCATTATTTTTTTCACGCAACCGATTCTTCTTAAATCTTAATCCCTCATCCGCCTACTCCTGCACCTATTCTTCATCATCATCTTCTTCTTATGTTAGTGTTAGGTCTTGCAAACATTCTCCCACTTTTCCTTTGCATAGACATCATGCTTTCAATTTTTCTTTATACCTATTTCTCACTTGTTGAGTAGTCTAATATGATATTATTGAGAACTGTCTTTTAATCAATCTCCTTTTTTTGAATTATACTCGATTGAGGTTACAAGGCTAGTTATTAATTAATAAAAAAATAAATAATTTAGTATTGATTTATAATCATTAATCTGATAGGAAAAATGATGATGAATCTGCATGTAATATATGATGAACCTAAACTTTATATTTAATAAATCTAATTGTTATTTAAGATGAACCTAAAATTTAAATCTAATGAATTTTTTAATTATATGTAAAATATTTAATGAAAATTTTAAATACGATGAATGAATGAAATTAAATTATAGAATAATTAAATCATGAATATAGCAGTAAAAAATAATGAATCTGCATGCGATATATGAAACGTAAATTTTATATCTAATAAACCTGATAGTAAACTTAAATTTTAAATCTAATAAACCTCATAATTATATGTAAAATATTAAATAATGAAAATTTTAAATATGAGGAATGAATGAAATTAAATTATAGAATAATTAAATTATGAAATTGGCAGTAAAAGAATAATGAACTGTATATGATATATGATGAACCTAAATTTTATATCTAATAAATCTGATAGTTATATGTGATGAATCCAAACTTTAAATTTAATGAACATGATAATTTAAAATTTAATATTAAATAATGAAAATACCAAACAATCGAACTCCAGATACAAAAAAAATTCAAAATCTTTAAACAAATAATATCAAAACTCATAAAAAAAAATCAAAATCTTCACACAAACAATATAAAAAATGAAGATTACGAAAGAACTATGATGAAGTAAGAAAATAGAAACAGCTTCAAGAGAAAGAATAAATAGAAATAACTTCAGGAAAAAAAATAATAAAAAAATCAAAGCAATTTTAAAGAAGAATAATATCGAGTTTCACTATTTCACAAAAGAAGAAATCACATTTACCATAAGAAGAAGAAGGAGAAGAAGAAGAAAATGGAGATTGCACATTTGCCATATAAGAATTTGTTGTTATCCTTTTTTTTTTTTTAATAAAATAGTGAATTTTTGACACAAGACTATGGTGTAAGATAATCATGAGTTCATGATATAAATTGCCAAAATTAAAAAGACACATAGCAAAATAATATAAAGTTAAGATTTACAACACAAACATATGGCATATAATAAAATTAAAACAAATTATGAAATCAAGAATTATGTAAATCAAATTATAATCTAATTGTAAGTGCATTTACGATACGGTAATAAATTCATATTTGAATTATATATAAAATGTCCAAATATTCTAATTTTTTTTTATCAAATTGATGAAAATTCATTTAATTAAAAATTTTCACTAATAAAAATTATTTGTAATTTAATTTGCATATTTAATAATCTAACTACCGAGTACAGAACTCCCTTCCAAAATCAACTAATTTTAGTTAAGTAAAAACTAAGTCAAATTTTGTAATCTTATTAATTTGTAGTTCCTTTGTATAATCTAATAAATTTTATAGGATTTCACTTATATATAATTTATTTAATAATATTAAGTTTCAAATAAAAGTTTATTTATATTAAACATGAAATGTTTGAACTTATAATTAATAAGTTTTTTAACATTCATTTAATTAAATCAAATAAGCTTTAAACCCTTCCAGAAACTTATGCAATATATATGTAATTTCCCATTTAGAAAACAACCATTAATTGATAAGCCTTAAATCTTTTACATTATAAATATATAAAAATCTTCCATCTTAATATTCTTTTTTCAATATATTAGACCACACTAGCATTTAAGATAATTATAACAAACATAGTCTTTTTTTTTTAACAACATATTTACACAAACGGATTAGTGATATGACATACTCTTTCAAAAGATCATAGCAATTTACAAATGCAGTTAAATATATATATTAGATTAAACGATTGTGTTTAGATTATACTAATATGTACAGTGTTTGTTGATTTTTAATATAAATTTAAAAGAATAATATTAGAAGCTTAATTATTAAAATTGGAGAGCCAATTTCTATACTAGTCACTTAATATATTAATTTTTAATTAATTTTTCTCATATTATATCTTAATACTATTAATAAAATTAGGACACATATGGTAACATATAACAAAAAATTAAGATTTACACGATAAGCATGCGGTAGATAATCCGAATAAAGTATATTATGAAAATTAAGAAAAAAGTATATATTTTTAATTAAAAATATATTTTTTATTTGTATATATATATAGAGAGAGAGAGATTATGCAATTCGCCCCCTCAAATATTTTTATTTTCATGTTTTTAATATGTATATATAAAGTTAAAAACAAAATTAATCTCCAAAAATAATTAATTTATCAAGATATTATATTACATTATACAAAATGAAATGTAAATTTAAATGCTACCATAAATTTCTCATATTATATAAAATTTTAGAATTACAATTTTATATTATTTTTTAGGTTGTATAAAAATGTAAATATTGTAAGTATTTTGCATGTCTTAGTATTATTAACTTTTAAAAAAGTATGGATAGAATGATTCTAAAAAAAGTATGGATAGAAATTTTTAAAATGTTTTATTTAAAAAAAATTAATAAATGATTTTTATTATAAAAAGTATTTAAAATTAAGTCATTGAGATATATGGAGAGTCTTATCGTTTTAAATATTTTGATATTTTTATTTTGACTTATAATAGTTTTTAAAAAATTAATTGAAAAAATTATGCAATAAATTTATTTTATTTTATTTTAATTTTAATGTGAAAATAATTATTATATTTTTTGTATGAGAAGTGAATATTTTAAACTTGGCTCCCCAATAAAATCATCCTACATTTGTTCTTGAAATTAAATACTCAATTTAAGCCTTTTAAAAAATTGGTAAGTTGAAATTAGTGTTTTAAAAACTGGGCTTGTGATCGAACTGGTCAGATCACCGATTTGCAGTTTAACCAATCTAGTTAAACCAATAATCCGACCGAGTTAAATAATATCCCTTCATTTTTCTTTTTTTATTTTTAAATTTTTTAATTGATTTCTATTGATGGGGGGTTCAACTATATAAAAAAACTTATTAAAACAGATCAAAAATGGGTCAAAAAATGGTTAAACTATAAATCTGGTTTTTAATTGAACTTAATCGGACTAACTGGCGATTTTCTATTCAACAGATCAAACCGATTAGTCTGATTTTTAAAACACTAACTGAAATATTGCAATATTATGTTTGAATCAAATGAATGTTAAATTTATTTAAATTGATTAATAATTTTAAGAATAAAATTCATTTATAAATAAGATTTCATATTTGGTATTCTAACTGTTAAGTATGGAACTCATTTGCAAAGTTGTCTAATTTTAGAGAAATCAATAATGAACGAAATTTGTTTTAGTATTAGTTCACTGAGCAAATTATATCAAAATTTGCAGGATTTGACTAAAATACAACTAATTTCATGTAGTCAATGAGATGAAATTTCAAAGTTCTATTTATATAGAATAAGAGATGAAATTTCAAAGTTCTATTTATATAGAATAAGAAATGTATGAATTTGTAAATGAATTTTATAAAATTAACGAAAATTTCAAATGAAGTTATGTTTATATCAAACAATAAATATATGAATTTATAAGTGAATTTTATAAAATTTACTTATATTTAATAGAAATCATTTGGTATACTTCATAGGAAGTATCCTTTCCAAAAAGGTTTTTTTTTATGAATTAAATTTTTCGATAAGTTATTGTGTATTTGGTTTGCATATAACTTTATGTGAAATAATTTTTTTTTGTTTGACATAATAATAAAAAAGATAATAATACTTTACCCCATTTACTTAACCTCATAATGAAATTTAAGTATATCTTATATCTATTTCAATTAAAAAAGTTAAACTTTCTTAACTCTCTTTAAACTTAGAAAGTAGGCACCTACTTGTTTATTTGAACACAAACAAGCTTAAATCAAAAGGTAGAAAGAAAAAATTACTTCATATTTCTAAATAGTTACAACTAGAAGTGTTAACGAGTTAAGTCAAGTCAATATTTTCTCTAACATAATTTAATGGTAAAATGTAATGAGTTAACGAAAATTGACCTAACCAGTAAAAATTTGATCGAATCCGACAGTTAGATTAGATCAACTTAGAAAAATTCAAAAAATAACTTTCATTACAACATTTATAATGCACGTTACGCTAAAATAATAATTATTATACAAAAAGTAACTAACATTATTTTATTTTTATAAAATTTGAAAATTACTGATAAAAATAACAGTCATATTATTCATAACGACTATTATATAAAATAACGATTATTACATAAACGGTGACAAGCGTTATTTTGCATGAGTTCGAGCCGACTCAATCAATCCGAAAGACTATTTTTTATGAGATATTAGAATCGACACGATCCGATCCTATACATTTAAATTGAAATCCAAATGTTCAGTCTGATTGTGTTCGAGTAGAGTCGAATTGGATCGGGTCAGCTCTAAGGTATTTTCTCTGTCTGGTTAAATGTATATAGACAAAATTGCTTACCTATAAAGAAAGGCAGCGCATAGTAGCTCTGAATTACTTGGCAAAAAAAAAAAAAAAAGAATAGTTGTAGCTCTGAATTTTTGTATTGAAAATTATACTGTTCGTTCTGAATCGCTGTACGTCTACCAGACAAGGTAGTAAATGACAATATTTCAATTATTTTATTCATTTAAATAAATTCTCATTTAAATATTTATTTTTTTAAATTAAAAAATAAAAAAAGAAATTGTTTCCTTTCCTTAGAAGTCACACGTGCTAGCCCTCCACAAGTACCAAAAAATTCCCATAGCCAAGAGAATTAAGAAACATATAAATAAAATAGAAATAAACTAATATTATAAAGTATTTTATTTTAATTTCAATTTTGGCGGTGATTGTCTCCTCGAGAAGATACGATCTTTTGATATATAATTCAAAATTAAATAATTATTCTTGATGTTTGGATTAAAAGCAAAATTTTATTCAATAATTGAATTAGTAAGTAAATAAATTTATATTTTATTTTATTAATTAGAATTAATTTTAAAATTATAATATAAATAACTTTTTTTTATTTGTGAACACTCTTAATTGTCATATAATTTTTTTGAATTAAATAATATAATATATAAAAACAAATACGTAATATTTGTAATAAAAAAAATAAAAAACTCTACAATTAATTGTAAAATTAAATTAGAACCTTTAAAATATTAACATTATAAGGATTTATACCATATTATATTTATAACTATAATTAATATTTTATAACTAAAAAATATATACTATATTTAATGTAGTATAAAAATTACTATGGTGTAAATCCTTATAATTTATTTAAATTATTATATTAAAAAAACATATTTTGGCATCTAATTTACCATTTATGGGGTAACAGAAGATAGAGTATAAATTATTATTTTTAGGCTTTTTTTAGCATATAAAAAAAGAATCGAATCTAGATTTATTGTATCCCTTTTGTTTTAAAAAGATTATTTATTTTTTTCACACAATTTAAAAAAATATTATTAATTACTTGTCAACTTATAAATTTTATTATATTTTTTTACTTATATCATTGCATATACTTATTTATTATTATTTTTATTATTAATTTTGAGAATATACGCCTTTCAATTAATAAAAATAAAATGGACAAATACCTATATCTATTTTTAGAGTGGATAAGTATTTTAAAATATTTTAAAAATGAATAATGGATATCTTTTTTGGAACGGAGGAAGTATATATTTGTAATTATATTATGAGTTTGTTTAATAAGCTGTAATGAGATGTGATATAATGTAATTAAATAAATTTTTAATATATATTTATATTAAAATTTTATTTAATTATATTATATTATATCTTATAATATCCTATTAAATCCATCCTACGTATTAATGTGCTAGGTATTTATTTTTTAAAAATATGGAATAGTAAGGTACAATGATTTATAGTAAATTAAAAAAAAAAAAGAAAAGAAAAGGTTCAATGAGACACTAGCCATAAAATTCGCGCTTGGGTTGTACGAACACACTGCATGGTGCTTAATAATTTTTTCACTTAAAGCTCATGCTTCGTTTCAAATCTATGTAATTCTACAATGGTAAAAATGAGGTATTTCCCACTATTTACAAACTAAGAACACAAAAGACATTCTATGAGGATTTTCAATTTCTTTCTTTTTTTTTTTTTAACATTAGTAATATATATATATATATATATATATATATATATATATATATATATATATATATAAAGTGTAAATAGTTAATTTAATTTTAGGCTTATTAACTTAACATACTTTGAACTTTTAGATTTTTTATAATTATATCGTATTTTTTGAAAGTAAATTATGATATTCAAAATTTCTAAAATTATTCATAATTATATCATTTGATCAAAATTGTTACTTTTAATTTTTTTTTTCTAATGGCATCTGATACATGTATTAAAAATATAAAAAATACTTTTTAATATCTTATATTTAATTTAATTAATAATTTTATCTCTCTTTTTTTAAAAACTAATTAATATATCACGTTTATTTTTATCAATAAAATAGTCATTTGTTGTTATTTACAATAATTTTTAGTAGTCAACAGTATATTTAACAGTAAAAGTATTAAAGTACCCGATTATTTAAAAATAAATTAATTAGTGAATTTTTTCAACTCGTCTAATTAGATCCAAAATTAATTTAGACACATAATTAAGATAATTTTTTTTTAGTTCACTGTAAATTATTTTTTTTTAAATTATATATATATATATATATATATATATATATATATATATATATATATATATAAAATTATATGCCTATAATATTTTTTGTTATTTGTAATAAAAATATATTTCTTATTATTTAAATATATAATATTATTAATTTTTAGAAAAATTAGGTGAAAATTTTAAAAATTAATACTTAATTTGAGTTTTTATTCAAAAATAAAGAAATAAAAAAAAAAGAGATAATGGTATTTTAGTTTTTATAACTAAATAATATATACAATGATATTTTGATTTTTTTATTCATTTAATGGAAAGCTTCAGTTATTTTAAATATAATAACTATTTTATTAACAAAATCAAATGTGAGGGATCATTTAATTTATTTCTACAAAATGAGAGATGAATCTATTAATTAAATTAAATACGATGAATTATATAGTTTTAATTATATATCATATGCTATTAGGACAGAAAAAAAGATTTAACAGAACAGTTTTAATGAATGGATATAATTGCGAATAACTTTAAAAGTCTGAGGTATAATAGTTTATTTTTAAAGGATAAGGTAAAACTATAAAAGAACTAAAACATTTAAGGAAAAATGAATATTAGAGAAAAGAGTGACATTATGTTATCGATTTAATTGCACAAAAAGAAATACTTCGAATTTTTTTTTTTCAGAAAAAAATGTTTAAAGAATGTAACTAATTTTAATATATATTTTTGATACAGATTATCCTAAAGACCCCCCACCCAAGGTGAGCTCCATCTTTTCTGAACAAGGTTGAACTTTTCTCTTAGATGTTCTAATCCCCAAAGTAGACATGCGAATCTTGACTTATCATGACGATCTATTGGCACGAAACCTTATCTCCACTGCCACGACCTCCACTCCCAGAATTATAAAACACATGTTCTCCACTCTCTACGACTGGACTGGCCTGAATTTCAGGGACTTGTTCCCCAAATCTCTTACTATAAATATCCTCAGACAAAAGGAACAAGGTACATTTTCATAGAATTAACTTATATACTTTTCCTCTATTAGATTATATACTGACTTAAGTATCGGAGTGTCTATCCAAGTAGATTGCCTGGATATTTATTTTACTCTCTTGCAGGTTTGGCTGGTTCGACCTTCACCAAGCTGTGGTTCGAATTTCACATAACCCACATCAACTTTTATTTTTTTGATATTATGATATGGTATTACAATAGGTGGGTTTTCAACATGTACTAAGTTCATGCGTTGTGCGAGTTATGCTTAATAATTTAAAATTAAGATCAGGATTAGAAAAAAAAGGACAATATAAAATAGTATGTTTTGGTTTATTTATTTTTACTTATTTTTTTAACAAAATAAGATTAAAAATTTATTTTGTTAATACTATTAGTTAATACTGACGTAACATTTATAAGTCTCACTTCTTTAATTTATTTAGCTATTAAAAAGTAAAAAAAATAGATTACAATATCACATCAACATTGACTAATGATGTTAAACTTGTACATCATAAAGTATTAACGGAGCAAATCTCAAGTTTTATTTTGTCAAAAAAATTTTACAGAGTTTAAAGTGAAAATAATTGAAAACACAAAATAAATTTTTTTTTTTTCAAAAAGAAGAAAAAAAAGTGAAAATTACATAAATCTATAGAAGAGAGCTGAGATTTGCAAAGTTTAACGGAGAGTCAGCGCAGCCCATTCGCATGGAAATGTCTAAAATCAAGTCCATTCAAATTCAAATGTCTAAAAATCTAGCTAACTCAAGAACCCACTTATTAGCGAACAAACAGGGCCAAAACACGTTGAGGAAAGGGCGTTTCTGTCATTTTACTCACTATTTCCCCACTATCCACAAAAAATGGCGCCTTCAAGCAGAAGCAAACACTTGAAGAAGAGCTTCACCTCTCGCCCCCGCTGATTGCACACAAACACAACTTCTCTCTCTCTCTTTCTGAAGAAAAAGCCTTCAAAAGCTTCTTCAATGGCGACTCGATCAAGAGATGATCTCGAGGTTCAGGCTCTTGCCTCCTCTCCAGAAGCTGAGTCTCAGCTCTCCTCTCTCCTTTACGGTTCGTTTTCATTTCCATACCTTACGCTAATTACACTTGTCTTCTCTTTTCAATCACAATCATGCGATTTTCGACTTTAAGCAGTCGATTCTGTATTATTGTTTGTTGTTAGTGTCATCTATTCGACGACAATGCGCTGATTAGACGAATTAGCTTTAGTCTTAGAAATTTTTCGAAATTAATTGAGGTTCAGCAAAATTTAAACGACAGATTACTCGTGTTGAGATTTCAGCAACGAAACATCGCCTTTCACATTCCGATTGTAAATTCCTTAAATGTATAATATTTCTGAATCATAAATCTGTGACTTATACATCAGAAATCACAAGGGAGAAAGAATATGAATGTGTGCACTTCACATATGCGTCCACTCCGTTTTAGACTACATTAATTGTTTGCAAATATGTGATAAAAGGTGCCTTAAATTCAATAACTGTTTGCAGATATGTCAAATTCATTAATTGTTTGCAGATATGTCACAACAAGTCCAGACGGCAATGGACAACATGCTTAAGATGATAGCGTGAGTTCATAAGCAGTTTCAATTCAGAAATGACAATTAAATGTTTTATTTATGTATTTCTCCTATATTTTCTTATGCATACAAGTACATGGATTATACTTTCGCAGAATCTTCTATAGATTATGCAAGCACATGGATTATGCTTTTTTCTTCTCCACAATTTGCCAACTTATATCTTCTGTAAATCTGTGTCTTCTGTTTTTTGTTCCATGTATCTATCATGCTTACATATTTCATTTCTTATCTTTTCTTCGATGAACTCTCTACAGTGAAATTGATCAAAATTCTGCTGGAATAATGGAAGAGATAGGGAAATGCAAAGAATCTGCCCTGGATAAGAAGAAAGTCTTGGAGGAAGAGAAGGTTAGGTTTGAGAAAGCTGCTTACACTGTATTAGAGATGCTCAACAACAGATGCTAAAGAACTGTAAGCTCAAAGTTTTGTTAAATGTTTGCTGTTTGAGTTCTCACATACATATTATTATGCTTGACTGGCCATACTATTATCACTGTGTATTTGTATACGCACGCTTACAGACAAATGACATGGGGTACATGTTTTCCCTGTCGCATATTAGACATCTCAAACCTATACGAGTTTTCAAACGGATCACATGAAACAAAATAATATGCATGCTGAAAGTCAGTAAAAATGCCAGTTTTAACTGTCAAAAAATAAATAAGTGATCATTTTCCCTTAATGCAACCAATTCTTCCACTTCTGAGCCATCCTCCATGAGAATTGTTTTTCCTTGTCTGCCAAACTTCTTTTCTGTGTGCATGAAATTCAACAAAGTTCAGTATATTACACTGGCCTTCCATTCTTTCTCTCATTATATATTCATTATGCATCCATAGGCATAAATCTCATGCCAAAAAAAGTTTAGGTCATACAAGGGTTCAATACTTCAATATGCTAGGAATGATCAATGAGTAGATAAGTTTGATGATCCATGGGCTCCTAGACCTTCTAAGAATTTTGGTCATAGGGACACAATTTTACGTTAAATGCATTAGATAATGTTCATATTTGCTAAGGACATCCATTGATAACTTTATATTAGTTATTAAAAGTAATATCAACATCTGCAATATAGTGATACCTGCTAATCTGAAAAGATCTTCTATTGAATCAGGCAAATGTATGAGCTTTCCCAATGTGTCACCTTCTGCTGTGCTTTCATTTGGATGGTGCCCATGGATTATCACCCTTATAGGATATGTGCTTGATATTGGACTACAAGTTTCCAGTCTTCCTGCAAAATTAGTATTAGAATCTCATACATAGCTAACAGGAATCTTACAAGTTTATTAATTTTGGTGAAATCCATGTTTCTTTACATTTGGAGAACCAAATAGTCCTTGTGTATAGCAGAAAAGTTGTAGATGCCAGACTTTGGTAAACCAACATGTTGTCTTTACTGTAACAACACCATCTGATGACATTGAGTTCCCTAGTTAATTGTGGTTTATGATGAATACAGATATTTATGTGGAATATAAACATATGTATCGAAAATCAGATAATATATAGTTATTAATGAATGAGAAGCCCTTTGCTAGTGTCCAAGAGAATGGCCCTTCTTCCTCCTCATAAAAACTTCCAATTCTAACTTGGGCACATACACGCTCTCACACCAGCTAGGTGGGAAGTAAGGCGAAAGGAGTAAAACTAGCAACTATGTTCAAAATGAAAACTTAGATTGCTTAGCTATTTTCCTTTAGTTTGAAATGCTACTTCTGTGATGAAGGATGAATTTCTCCTTTATTCTCCCTACCCACTCACAGAGACAGGCTTTTGTTTGAGTACTTTCCTGTTATTAATCTAGAGCAAGGAATATCTGCTTGCCTCTTGGATTATTTGAAGTCATTAGTGGTCTCAATTAGACAAAACAGATCACTTGCTGTCTCATAAGAGTGAAGTGACCTCTTATTACAATTTTCTGTCCATGTTCTAGCTATATTCCACTAGTTCATGGAAGAATGCAGGCACATATACATTTTTGTTTACCTCTATATGTGTATTTTTTTCATGTGCACCATTTTAAGTGTTAGTGTTCAAGGTCCTAAATGTTTACCTTCTGCACTTGCATCCCTGTGAGAATTTAGTGCAGCAGAATTTTGTAGCTCCTCATTTGTTGCTGTGTGCTGCAAGGAGCAGAAAATGACTCTTGGAGATAATAATAATCAGAAATACTGTTGTCAAATAATATTTCATACTTATATATACCAATTTGAAGGAAGAATGGAATGTGTACTCTCCTTGTACCATACAGCTTGAAGTATTGCTCCCTACCAGCCAGAATGAATTTCACAGTGCCATCTTGTATGAAAGTAAAACATTTTTTTGGGGGGGGGGGGGTAGTTCTTTACAAATTTCTAAGGAATTTCAAAAGCTTGAAAATAATAGTTGGACTTTTAAAATATCATTTACCAAATTAGTTTCCCTTGCTTTAAAATCCTTGGCCATTTAATTTAGCAAGTGAAGTCCAAAGTTCCAAATCAAAACAGGCATGAAGGTATATGGTCCTTGTCCTTTTTTCTTTTTTCAGTAAGCTGTATCATTAACAGTTCCCATTTTCTTTTCCTAACAACATCCTACTTCTTTTCTTTCTCTTTTCCTCTTCCTGTATACTTTTACACATCTATAATATGCTCATATATTTTCATTCAGAAATCCAAAATGGTACACCAAGATAATCCTGTATTGTACACATACCATTCTAATGGATTAATCCAGTATGCAAATCAGAATGATAGTGGTAACATTGATTGAACTTAGGATTGTCTCTTTGATCTTCCAAAACTTATTTTATTAAGTTCCAAGGGCCATAATTGCAGATCAATCCTTTCTTTTTGGCAGCCACATAGGTCTGCTAAGATCTCTTCTTAATAAATGATTTTTCTGACTCCAGTTGAATCAGATAAAGATGTGGATATACCTCTAAATTCATGTCACCCAGAAATTCCATCAAAAAGGGTATTTCTTCTAGCATCTCTTGTTTTAAGCCTTTCATGTGCTGAAAACAAAGAAGTTGGCATAAACAAATAGTTAAGCTTGGGAGTTAAATATTAAAGAGTGCAAGCGATTGTGATTAGTATAGTGTGAGAAATAATTTTTCTAAACCTGAACAAAGTTGGAGATAATTGTTTTTCCATCTTCACTCTGTGGCTGCATCATTTGCTTGAAATGGTGATGGCTCATCCTGATGACCTGGGAAAGCCTCCTGGTTCTCACTGTAAAAGGCTGTGGGATATTGAACATAACCGCTATTTCTCCTGCCATTTCTGCAGCTCCTAGTTTTAACAAAATCTGAAGAACTTTTATGAACATGCATTTTATAATAAGGAAAAAGTTCTGTTATTGCACATCATTAGGATGAATTTTGGCTTTAGTTAACCTGCCTGCACATTGTATTTCTTTAAAAGTTCAGAAACTTGTAATACTGCAATTAATAATACAAGCTGAGATCCCTTAATTATTTATCTGTATTTTTCTTTGTTTCCTTCTGCAGAATGTTGCTCTGATAACATCTGCTTTGGTGTATGCTATGAGAGAGTTTTAATATTGTTTACTGATAGGATAACCTGTTTGCTCATTTAATTCCTTAGGATCTTTTTGACAGCAAAGTGGGCCTGTTCAGTGCAATTCCGTTATATGGGGCTGTTATTTTGTTGATAGAGTTGAAGCTACCAGCATTAGTTAGATATTATGCTTTGTGGATTTACTTCCACATCAGTCGCTCTGTAAATTCAAGTTAATACTTCACACCCGATTTTTCAATACTGTATATCATAATTCCCTGGTTAAATAGAATTGATGTGCAAAACTTAAGAGTGCATCACATTGTACTATGCTCAAAATCTCATCTTTGTTGGATACATATATTTGGAAATACCTGCTCTGTTCCATGCTTGTATGTCAGCACTTCCTGCAATAATGAATTAAACTTCAGGTTTTGCATTCAGGATCACACAAGATTGCTTGTGAAAAAAAAGATGTTGTGCCGTACCACTTCTCCAGATACCAAAATGTATAAATCTGTTGGAATCTCATTTTGTAAAATAATTTCAACCCTGGGTGGATAGTATTCTGCTCTCATCTCTGATACCTGAAGAAGAAAGAAAACAACAAATGACTGAAACTACAATTACATCGGATGCATGCATTAATCATAACTACCATTCTTACCATAACTACTATTTTATTTATTTAGTCTTTGATTCAATTTCTTCTTAATTACAATGGCAGCATTAGGTAATGTGATTGTTATGGAGAGAATATATTTACCAGCTGGGTAATGAGGTCTTCAGAGACTCCTTTGATTAAATAGGTATTTTCAACAGTATTACGAAAAAGATGCTGAGCAATGCTGGATCTTATTGCTTTTGGTAGGTCCTCTAACACTTCTTCTTGCTGTAACTCTGCTGTCTTGAACTTGAGTTGCATGTGTGCCAGCATTTGTGCTTTCAAGCCTTCTGGGAGTCTATTCTTGCTTGCATATCTTAACATCTCATTGATGGCATCCCTCTGTCAAACCATTATCCACTCTACAAGTCAATAACTATTAGCAGCAATTTCTAGTTATTCGCTAGGATTTTTTAGCTTAAATTGAGAGAAGATGAGGCATAATAACCATTTAAACTTGGGGCATGAGTGAGTCGAGTTATTAAAACTCTGCTTGTAAGATATAAGATGTTCGAAATTGACTTGGGTTTACTCAAGTTCGTGTAGCCTGAGCCTAGCCAAGATGAGTTGCCCGACTTAAGTAATTCATGAGTGTAATCAAGTTTTTATATAATGAATAATAGTAATATAAAAATTAAAAGTTATTTACTAATTTGAGCTAACTTAAGTTCATTCAAATTTTAGTTTAATATCAATAGAAGGTTTATTTAATTGAAAATTGAGTCGAATTGGGTTGGATTTGAATGTTTCAAGTATGACTTAACTTGATAATGCTCATTGCTCAAGGCAAATTTTGAGTCTCCATTTTCTAATCAAGTTGAGTTTAGATCATATGTATTGATTCGACTTGCTTGATTGCACCTTTAGTTTGAATTGAAAGGTTTTTAAGTTACTAGCAGTTATTTATGAAAATAGATGTACACGCGGGGGGGGGGGGGGGGGGGGGGGGGGGGGGGGGGTGGGGGTGGGAATTTACCATGGCAAAGGTTCGAACTGCACTGTGAACTATGAGATTTGTCATGTTACCGATTATGTAAGCAGTGAGGCCAATGTTGAATAGCATGTAGAACATATTGAAAATCTTCTCCCCTGTATTTATTGCATGTAAGTCTCCATAGCCAACAGTAGTGAGGGTAACAATTGACCAGTAAATAGAATAGGTGTAGCCTAGCCAGATGCTTCTGTGTTTGAAATCATTTACTTTATCTCCAATCCATGTATTTTCTGGTGATTTATGATGGGCAGCCAGCCAGAAATAGAAGCATCCTGCTGAGTGCACTGCAAATAGTGTAACCTGTCTTGTATTGAAGAGAAGTCTCAGATACCAACTGAGGAAGTGCGTTTAGAGAATTTTTACTGATTAGGGATAGTGAAATACTGACACTGATTAGTTTAAATAATCTTGTCCAAAAATAGCTGAAGCGAGTGTCTTTTTCTAGCCTGGATCAGAAAAATTGGAATTAATGATGAGTTGGGAGTATAATAATGGGTAGTCTTGAGTGAAATCTTTACCTTGTGAAGAGTTCACTAACACGTCTGAGTCGCCATAGCCGAAGCAGGTTGAGGAAACTAAACGCCTCCCCCTGTTTCAATTTGCCGGTGAAGATTCTGTATATGATTTGAAATGGCAAAGTTGAGGCTACATCCATGGGGAACCATAGGCTTGTGAGATACCTGGAAAAGAAAAATAAAAGAAATGGGTAAAAGTTTTCTTTAGCTAAAATAAAGAAATACTTTTGTTTGCCTTTCTTCAGCTAACAATTTAGGAAGTATGGTTAATTATTATTTAAAATCTGTGATACTTTTATAGATAACTTTATTAGTGGGAATATACCCTTATATAGGCTTGTTTTATGTAAAGATATATTCTTTTGTTCATTTTATTTGAATCAAATATATTCTGAAAATAATATTTTATTTTTCTTATTTTTCACCATGTGTCAATGGTTAAATAATTCTTTTAAAATTTTAGTTTGTTGAAATTTGAAAGAATATTTTCAAGTTTATACAATATTGAAAATAACTTCATTTTACCATCTTTACGAATTAGACTAAGGTATTAAGTTATTAATTAAAAAATAAAAGAAAATATAAATATTGCAAAATCATGGTAATTTTTAGCTTTTTTTTTTTTTAAAAATAGTGAATAAAAAAAATATGAATTAGGCAATTGTTTTGGAATTATGTATATTATATATATATATATATATATATATATATATATATATATAGACACACACCTCAGAGCAATTTTGTTGTGATCATCAACAAGAAGGTAGGTAGTTTTGTCCAAGTAAGCGACAAAGAAAGTAAGGATAATATCAGTGGCAAAGAAGGCATCAACGACAAGATCGACAGGCATGAAACCACCGGTTGCTGCTTTCTGGAAAGCTAACTCAAATGGAGATGCCCATGCTGAGTATATTACCAATGCCACTAGGAACGTTTGCCACCATCTGCACTATCATTTCACCTGTTTAGTTATTTTGTTAATAACAAAAGATATTGGAGCTAACGAAGGCAGTAATGAGTATTTGACCAACAATAATTAAGATCAACCTTAACTTGCCAAGTTGATCTGTTGCCGGCCACTATGTCTATGAATAGGAGTGGCGATATTAAACATGGCCAATAACATCACAAATTAAATATGAAATTAACGAATTTGTGTTAGAATTATCATATATTTGTTGATATGATTATGATATGAAAATAATTGTATCATATTGCAAATTAACATATTCACTTGAAAATGATATATTTATCCCATTACCGCATTCAATATAATATATTTTATTTCATATATATATATATATATATATATATATATATATATATATAACTTCTAATCTTCTTTATGAATTTTTATATAATTATATATAATGTAATAATAAAAATTGATAGTAGTTAATTTAGTAAATTTGATAATTTTCAAATATTAAAATAAAAAATAATCAATTTTTAAATTTATACGTATTATTTATATCGTGTCATATTATCCATTAATTAAATGGGTCGGACTTGTATTTAGATTTTTTATACAATTAATTAATCGTGTTGTATTCATATTAATCTTTTTTGTGTGATAAATATAAATCAACACAATCTGAACACAACTTACTAGTATGAATTCTCATCCCTATCCATGAATATACGCAATATAGTTTTGATCACTTGTACATTTATTTTTTACATTAAGATTAAAATTATTGTATGCATAAGGTGTAACATAGGTTTTTCATACTCTAATAGAAATTATTGTGTGGAGTTTTTTAGGATACTTGAATGATATTTAATAACGTCATTCAACATTTAAAATTAAAATTTTTAATATTTAATAATTTTAATTTGTTTGGTAATTAGATGTAACTTAAAAGTATCAAATAAGTGAAAAACCATTTAACATAGGAAGTTAAAATTTTTATCTTAAAATTTATTTTTAAACGATTTTATATTTTAAAAATTTATTACCTTCAATACTTGATTTTCAGATACTATCTTGCTTAGAAAGACAGAAGGAACATGTATTTTTCAGTTCATCAATTTAAATATGCACCAATAACATTGTAGTTCATTTGACATTAGATACAAAGTCTGGAATTCAAGTTGAATAAGAGTAAAATTTATTAAAAATAATAGTAATAATAATCAAAATATGCTCTCTCTCTCTATATATATAAAACAAAATGGAAATTACCTGTATCTACGATCATAGGGGGCAATGACATATTTCTTAAGCTGTAAGTGTCCGTCGTCAACAACGGTTCCAAAAGCAGGTAAAAGGCTGCTAGAAACTGAGGCCAAATTCTTCATCATTTCACTGCTTGACCGCCTTCGTAACAGCCATGGCAACGGTGCTGATGACCTTCTTTCTGCCATTCTCAGAGAGAGAGAGAGAGAGAGAAAGAGAGAGAGAGAGAGAACTTTTAAAGACTGATTCCGTGAGGAAGGTCGTAACGAGCTTTCAAAGATTAATATTTTATGTTATATGTCTGTTTTATTTGGAAACCACGACTGAAAACTAATTTCATTATATATATATATATATATATATATATATATATATATATATATATATATATATATATATATATATATATATATATAGGGTTGATGATAGTTGACAAAAAACAAAACTGATAATTATACCTAATAAAAAACCAGTCAAGAGTTGACATATATGCCTCAAAATTGTCTAATATGTATATAATAATGCGTTTCTTGCAATAATTATCGGCAGTTTTTAGTAATAATATATTATCTCATTCCCAAATTAAGTCTTCAATTGAAAAATTTTTAGGCACCACGTCACTTATCCACATTAATAGAAATATGATATCTTAATTAATAACATCAAATCATTTATAAATTAATTTAATAAAAATAAATTATATTAATTAATAATATATAATTTATGAGTGATTTGATATGTCATATTAATTAATATAATTTATATTTATTAAATTAAATTATTAGTGATTTGATATCATTTATTAATATATTATTTTTTATTTATTTAATTTATAAGTAATGTGATAAATTCAGTTTATTTAAAAATTTTCCATATTCAGTTTGATTTGATCACAATGATTAAGAAAAATCATTTTAAATGAAAATTTGCCATTTAGTTAGCGTGTAAGTGACACAAAAATCAATTTTTTTTTTAAAAAGATATTATTAAGAAAATATATTTATTTATTATTTATAGTAAAACTCGAACAAAAAACTTGAACCTTATGTCTAATCCTAAAATAATTTTAGCTGGGTAGTAGATCATGTATCAATTATGCATTCCATTTAAAAATATAGACCATTTAAAATTTCGATATATGAATTAAGAAAATTATTAAATTATCACAATTCAAAAGTAAAAAGACTAAATTATCATTTTTTTTATTTTAATATGAAAAAATAAAAGTAATTAATATAAATATTTACTAGAGAAATAATATGAAGCTAAAATTGAAAAAAAATATTTAATACTTTATTAAAATTTTAAAATGATAAATATTTTGAAATAATTTTTTTTAAGAAAACGATAGATATTTTAAAACGAGAAGAGTAACTTTTAACTTAAATAAAATTGTTATAAAATAAAAAACAATTATAGAAAATAGAAAGAATAATAGAGAAAATAAATTTTTGTGTATTATTTCATTGACTATAGCACTTATTTATAGGTGTAAAAAGTTACAGAGATAAGATAAAAAATAAAGTCCTATATAAAAAACTATCTATAGAGATAGTGATAGACATTCAATCATATCATACTACTTAAATATTATCACAACACTCTCCTTTGGATATTTATTATAAAGAATATATCTCGTTAAAACTTTACTAAGGAAACACTATGTGAGAAAAAATCTTAGTGAAAGAAAAATAGTACATTATTCTTGTAAATTTACACTATAACACTGCCTCGTTAAAAATCTTGCCAGAGAAACCAAATATGACAAAACTTAGGGTAAGGGAAAAAGAGTATAGTGCACTAAAATCTCTCATTTATGAAAATTAAATATCTCTTAGTCGGCATATCCCAATTTTATTGACTAGCTTTTTAAATATGGTTGTAGGAAGTGTCTTTGTAAATAAATTTGTCAAGATATCAAACTGTATACTTAATGATAGCTTTTTAAATAGTTCTAAGGGAGTAATATCCATATATAATAATTTATTTATAGTACTCCCTTAAAATATTACTTCCGCCATAAATATGTATCGTTAAAAACCTTATTATAAAACCTAGTAAGAAAAAACACAGCTAAGGAAAAGAGTACATTTCATGCACTATTTTGTCATTGTACAGATTTTATCATTAAAACCTTTGTCCAAAAAAAACCTTATGGGACAAAAAATTGACTAAGAAAAAATAGTATAATCATATACTAATTCGCTCCCCCTAATGAGGCCATATTTTCACACGGTGTATACTAATCGGTGAAATAATACTGTTTAAATATCACACTAGGTAAAGACTTAGTACATAAGTCTATTAGGTTGTCATTTGAGTGAATTTGGTAGATATCTCTTTTAGAGCTCATGTACATATAAGAATTTGGGTGAAATTTATACGTTTACTTTATTACCCTTAATACTGTGCAATGCAAATTGTATTATTTTCAAAATATAATGGGAGTATCTTTAGTGAGGTATTTTATGATCATAAAAACTTTTATAAAATTGTAATACAACCATAAGTGAATACATGGCTAGTCTTAGATTTACCATTATAGAGATTAAACAAATAACCAATATTCGCATATAGACCAATTTTAAATATGAATCAAAATATGATCATAATATTAATAGTATATTAAAGTTAACTTTTTACACTACTATAATGTCTCGTAGTAGGTGCAGAGCTATACCTAACTATGAATTTTTCCTTACAAATGCAATGTTAGGCCTGAT
The DNA here is from genome assembly GCA_947687605.1 of Reutealis trisperma. Classification (NCBI taxonomy): domain Eukaryota; kingdom Viridiplantae; phylum Streptophyta; class Magnoliopsida; order Malpighiales; family Euphorbiaceae; genus Reutealis; species Reutealis trisperma. The sequence continues at coordinate 157,416 of CANTUT010000060.1, forward strand.
GCAATTTGCAAGATATATGAGTGCCCCTATAGCACTTATATATGGTACTTCAAGATCAAATAGTTCTTTGTTATCTTGTTTAAGTTTAAAAGAGTATCTCTTCACTTTAGGTGAGAGGATCACCGCTGGAATATTTAAGAGAAAAGATTTATCCATACAAAATTACTTAAATATATTTTTCACATAAGTAAACTAGTGTATTAGAACTCATTGATAATTGGTCTGTAGGCTGATATAAAGTTTCATTTCCTTTAAATTTTTTATCTCGAACTCACTATTCAAATAGAAACATACTTCTTTGAGTTCGTCAGAAGTCACAATGATATTTAAATCATCAACATATATTACAACAATAATATCTACCATTCTATGGTCTTTATGAATACAAATGGATATAGTATATTATTCAAATATCTTTCTTTCAATAAGAATTTACTCAAACAATTATACCACATGTCTATACTGCTTTAATTCATACATGAATTTTTGCAATTTGATGAAATATATATCACATATTTAATGAGCATTCATTTCTAATATCTTTAGCCCTTCTAGGACTTTCATATAAATATCATTTTCATAAAATGTATAATAAGTATTTTTTTAACTGCCATACTAATCAAATAATAGAACATGATAGTTTTCATAATAAGAGAATTAGTTTTCTCATAGTTAATAATAAGACGAGTCTAGGTCTACTTTAATTGCCTCTTTCTATGATGGTCAATCATATTTATACTAATATTCAATTATACTTATAAATTCTGGATCTAGATTTTCTTTTGAAATAGTAAAAGCAACTGTTAAGACAAATTCATCGTCGATGATTATTGAATTTCTACAAATTCTTTCTCTTATATCACAAAAATAATTGAGATTTCATAATTTTTGTTTATATGATCATCAACTTGAGAAGCCATATCTGGAGGATTTAATTATTCCGTTACCTTAGTTTGTGTCTTATAATTGGTGATAGCTCTTTGACTAAGATCTTTCTTTTCAGAAGGTTTCTCTTTAGGAGATTTTATAAGTAACACTACTTTTCTTTTCCGTGAATTTTTATCTTTAGTTCCAATTTACTATTCACCCTTTTAGCGTGTAGTGAGATTGATTGATTTTCTATTTGTAATTAGAACAATTATTGCTAGGTATTAGCAGCTGTAATATGAGACTTAGTCACTCTTTTAGCATTTATAAATGCATTTGGCAGTTAAGTTACAATTTGTTGCAACTGTACTATTTTTTGAACTTTTGATTCACTCTAACTTATACATGGATCAAAATTATTTAAGGAGTTTTTCTTTCCAATAAATTTCTCAACATTCTTTAGCACTGCAAGTGCTTTTCCTCCCTAAAATGTTGAGAAATGTGCCTCATCAAAATAAATTCTTAGTCTCTTTTGCGAACCCATTTTCGCACATTGAAATAGTGATATTAATATATTCATGGCACAACTAAATATTTGCAATTCATGTCCTTGTATAAGTTTCAAAGGAGAGTATGTATGATATACATAATAGCATTCATGCTAAATCTTCAAAGTTTAATTATTAAACTATAAGTTCAATACTTGAATTATAGATTTAACGCAATATATTGTGTATATATATGGGGGATAAAAAATAATAAAATAACTCATTATAATGCACAACTTGAGTAAACTTGAGCTAATTATCAATTTCATGGGATTTTGAAACTCCAAATGTATTAATTGGTCAATTAGTAAATTACATAGGTTCAGGTCTTCAAAATACAGAGTGTACACTATAACCATTCTATACTCCTAATATAAGCAGAGTTTACTGTATACTATATAAGCTAAATTTTTTATTAGCAATCATCTCAATCATACCTAACAAAAAATGCAAAAAAAAAAAACACAGAATTTTCTATTTACATGTCATATATATAATACTATTCATTTATTAAAATAAAATCATCAGGAGTATATATATAATAGATTAACCAATAAAATATTTCAAATATTTTCTATAATTTGTAATCTATTGAATATTGTTAAAAGAATATAGAAAACAAAAAATTTACCCTACAAAGATTAATTAAAGTATCAAACCTGTCAAACAGTTCTCAGACAAATAAAAATTTTTTAGCTGCATTAGATTTTCAATATCTAAATGAGGGATATCAATTAATCCAAATCTTGTTAGACTTAATTTCGTATTCAACAAAATCAAAATTAATGAGCAATATGGCACATTGGTTTGCTATTCTCAATTTCGCATTAACAGAGTACACAACCACGACAATTCGGTATGAATAAAGCATAAGGACTAATTAGTTAACATAATATCACCAAAATTATATATAAAGACTAATACGTCTAGCAATGGTCCATTTGAAGTTATTGCTAGAACATGAGTAGCTCAAAATAGATTTTCAAAATGTTATAAATAAAATTACAGTTAAATTAGTCTTCCAAAAACATATAAACAATTTATTTGGTTTTTCAGAAATCTAGGATATTAGTCATTTAACAAATTAGGATACCAGTTTTTTAATAATTTAGGATACTTAGTTTTTCAGGAATGTAAGATACAAATTCTTTGAAAATTTATATTTATTTATTTTGATTAGTTTTTCGGGAACTATATAGAATATTAGTGAAATACCCTAAATTTTCATTTATTTTATAAAATTCTATTTTTGTATAGAAACATATTATTTTATTATTTTCCTTATTAAAGTAAGAATTGGAGTTATATTTTACTAAATTATAAATATTCATACTATTTGAATATGTATTACTAATGGTAATTTTATTTAAGTATTATATATGTATATACAATTGAAGAAAGTAATATGTATATTATTATGAAAATGTTAATATGGTTTTTGGAGAAATTGTATTTTGATATTTGAGTATTAATAAAGGTATTAATTAATATTATAAGTTAGTTATAGTATTTTTATCGGAAGTTTGGATTTCTGTTATAATTACTATTATTATGAATAAATTTTATTAATTGAACTATTATTATTGTTAATAGTATTATTGTTATATATATATATGAGTTTATGTTGTAAATTATTATTATTAATATGTAAATTATAAATTATTCTATTATTATTATTATATATAACTATGGGTTAATATTGTATTATTATTATTATTGTTATTATTTTGTATATATATGTGTGTGTTAGTGTTACAATTATATAAATATACGTGTATTAGTGTTAAGAAAAGAGAAGAAAAGAAAAAGAAAAAGAAATGGAAATGATGAGTGGTGTGTGGGCACGTGGGGAAAGGAAAGAAGAAGAAATAGGAGAGAGAGAGTGAGAGGCAGAGACGGAAGAGAGAGAGAGGGAGAGAGGGCTGTGGTGGAGTGCACCACCACCCGTCCGGCGGTGGGTTGCACCGCCACCACCAGTGGCTAGCCCACGGTCTAGCGACCTCAAGGAAGGCAGCGATGCTCCGATCGGGTGGCGGACTGCGGCGTACGCGGGGAGAGAAGTTTCGCTAGTGCCGAGACTTCTATGGCAGTTTTCGGCCGAATCCAGCTGCCAAATCAAGGATGGCCAGTCCTGTTTGACTCCTGGTGTCAAGGGCTTCCTTTTGGTATCTACCTTGCCCCCTGAGGATCACTGGAGGAGGAGATCGAAAAATGCAATCCGAATCTTTGGAGGTGTTTTCCAGTGGCTGGAGGGCGAGTGACGACGAGTGGTGACCATTTTCGTGATCCTGGCATCGAGGTGAACCTGTTGGTGTGGAGATCACCCAGATCCGCCACCGGCAGCGATGGGGTGTGGCCGGCAGACGGCTCGTGGGGCAATCCAGCAGTTCCGTTTCGTCGTTCCGGCGCGATTCTTGACATCCATATGATCGAAATTCGTAAAGGTTAACCGAAAACCCTTGTATTTCAGTTGTTAAATAAGTTATTTTTATATTTAGCAGTCTTTAGAGTAATTGTTATGAGTTGTCGAGTGAGTTGTTGAGTTTAGTGTGATTCTGTCGAGACCTCGATTAGAAACTCAGTAGTCTGTAAGTTGTGTCTAGTTAAGTGTGATCTTATCCTGATACTATCCATTGTTGCGAGGTGTCAGTGTCTGGCGTCTTCCGGATTCCAAAGGCTGCACTTTCGAGAAAAGCCAGTTGGACAAGTCGTCAGTTAGGTGAGTGATACTCACTAATGTATTATCTTGTTTTCATAAACATCTGCATTTCTGTGTGTATATATATATGTATATTATGCACTATTACTGCATATAAGCATGTAATATTTGATTGTGAATGATGACTCAATATTTTGTATTCTGTGTATTGTGGTTGTGATTGACAGATGGAGGTCGGGAGGATGCAGTATCACGTAGGACTTTGGATATGATATGATTATGATGAGAGTATGATGAGTTTGACAAGATGAGCTATGACTGATAAATGCTGGCCGGGTCTGCTCATCGCCAAGGCCGCTATCAGTCGGGTCAGGGCTGCGTGGTACAGACCAGTGACGACCGGGTCCATTAGACATAAGAGACATATTATTGGATTCAGAGAGTTAGGATAGGGGGATCGGCTTCCCATATTGAGATTAGAGTGGTACTGTGGACCGTATCTCATTCTTGCTTGATGATATGAATTGTCTGTCTCTATGACATAGCGCATAGCATGTGCATTAGAATCTATCTGTAGGATACTAGTTTAATATATTAGCTTGTATCATTCACTGAGTCGGACGCTCATTCCTGTTCATCTTGTTATTTTCAGGTCTAGGAATGAGCCTGTGAAGGAATTTTAAAATGAGTAAACTACCAATTTTCCTTCGGCAGTAGTTTATATTATTGAGTATTCAGAAATGTATGTAATATATGTATAATTGTAAATGTCGCTCTAAAACTCCGCAATGTTACACTTTGTACTTGTACATTGTTAATATTTAGTTATGTACTTAAGAGTTGTAATTTGTTGTTAAGCAGAATCCTTATATAATTTATTTCATCTATGAGATAAGCAAGTTATTAGGCCAATGTGATTTTATTTTGTATTGATGTTTATTTGGATCTGTTTAACTTAATTGGGCCCATAGCCCTTTTCAGTTTTGGACTTTCTATTGTGTGTTTTGTTAGGCTTATTACGGGCACTGGTAGCCACGTGCATTTTCCGTGTCCTAGTGCCGGTCACGTGCCCTCGGGTTCGGGGCGTGACAATTAGTTTTTTAGGAACTGTAGAGAATATCAATTCTTCAGATATTGTAATTATTATTAGTTTTTCAGGAATTCATAACTTAGTTATTTATTTAATTAGTTTTTCAGGAAAAATAATACTAGTTTTTCAGGAAGTAGAGTTTAAAATATAATGCTAGTTTTTCAAAAGCTAGAATTTAAAATATAGTGCTAATTTTCAGGAATTGGAGTTTAATTAATTAATCAAATAGTATATCAAATCTTTATAAATCTCAAAAAAAAAAAAAAAAAAAACGATTTGAGGTAAATGATTATAAGAAAGAAAAAAAGATTTGGTAAAAAAAAACGATTTGGTATTTTCTTCATAAAAAGAAATTTTGCTATTTGTATACAATTTGGTATAATCTCTTCAATTTTTTTCCTTAAAAAAATGTATTTGATACATAAATATTAATAATAATAGTAATTAATTAGACAAAAATTATTTATCATAAATCTTGAATATTGTTTTTTCAAATTTTTAGTCTTAACTGAGTTGTAGCAAATCACAAGTTATTCAAAATTATGAATAATATTGTAAAATGATTCGTGCTGATAATGTGTTATAAAATAAAGAACAATTATAGAAAATAGAAAGAATAAATTTCTGTGTATTATTTTATTGACTATAGTACCTATTTATAGGTGTAAAAAGTTACATAGATAAGATCAAATATAGAATCTTATATAAGAAAATTATTCTTATATAAGCAAACTATCTATAGAAATAGTGATAGACATCCAATCATATCATACTACTTAAATATTATCATCAATATTATCACAATAAAAACATTATTTTTTTTATTTTTATTTTTATTTTTTTTTACATTTTAAATCAGTAAGTAACATGTATATCTTATGCTAATTGAATTTATTGGTTGTGTGGGGGCAATAGTTTTAATCCGGAGGACTTGATTTTGTTGACATTTCTGGCGCTTAGTATGGGTAGGGTCACGCGTGATGCTGATTAAATTATTAAACAAACACGCACCATATGTAATCAACACAATTTAGTCCTTGGCAAAAAAATAAAAAAAATCATCCAATTTGAAATTCATTGGATTTATAGCCTAATAAAAAAATAATGATAGATGTTTAGATGGAATATCATGAACCTTCGTATATATATATATATACTTCAGATGATTAACAATCTTCATCGTTTATTTCCCTGCAAATAAATAAATTGGTATATAGTTAGTAGTCAAATTCTTTTTTTTTAAGTTCACTGTACAAATTAGAGAGAGAGAGAGAGAGGAACGGCCAAAGGTCGGAATGGTCATTTATCTTTGTCTTTTGGTAACTCTGATGGAAGTTTTGGCCATGTAATTTTAAACATTTTTTTTCCTCAAGATTTACGAAATACAAACTTTGTAATTGTTTTCCAGATTTGAGAATGTGTGAAAAAAAAATAACAAAAATGGGAAAATAAAAGGTGGGGGAAATGAATCTACAGAATGCTGTCGTCTCATGAGGTCAGATTAATGTAATATTAGTCATTTATAAATAATGGAATTAAAAAAAAAAAAAGTATCATATATCCCAATGTAGATCATTAAATTGACATCAGTGTTTCTACTATACTTGATAATCAAGATAAATAAACTCAAATAAATAAATAAAGATTTGGTTTTCTCATTTTGAAATTTTCTGGAGATGAAAACCTACCTTCATCCATGGGATGAACCCAGTTCTTCTTTCATTCCCCTTCTTTTTACAAAAAAAAAAAAAAAAAATCTCCCAAGAAACAAATTTAAGAGGACAAGAGAAAGCATATGCAAATAATTACATCTCATCTCCAGAGAAAAAAAAAAAAAAAGTCGCTATAATGCATTGTAATAAATATAATAATATTATTTATCATATTATGTAAAATTGTAAATAATATTTACCATATTATGTAATATAGTAATAACTGGGAAGTAATGAACACTAATTTTAGCCATTTTGTGCATTAACAAAACCATGAAGACATACCAGAAAAATTGATACGTTCCCCCCCCCCCCCCTCCCCCCCCCCCACCCCCCCTCTTTCTTCGGAACCTCTGACAACTAATTACAACAACAAATCATCAAAAGTACAATTAAAGTAGAAGTATCATGTCATTAATCTTACATCCGAAAAAAAAACTCCCACAATACCAGCTCTGAAGCAAGCAGGGAGTCAAGCCATCAATTCTACTTAGCTGCTGCAGCACTGTCATCTCCTGTATCAAAAAGGTCTCCTATTGAACATTTTCTATAAGCTTTCTGTACAGAATCTTGATCAGCTTAAATGTAAATTTCAGCAAGCCTTTTGACAATTTTCTTTTTTCTGCATATCCTCTGAACTCGGTTACCAATTACAATGCAATGCAGCTCAGGCTTGTTCAACAGTGGCAACCATAGAAGAATCTCCTGAAACAGACCAAGGAACACATTTGAAATGCTTCCATTGAAATTTTTGCAGCTGTCTGTGATTATCATCCTTGAATTTTTTAGTCTCCCATGGCAATGCTGGAATTGACTTTTATCAACCCTAGATTTGCAAATTTCTCCAAATCAATCATAACAGCCCATACTAACTTGAATGTCATTTCTTTGCTTGAGCAACAAATTACATATATTGTGCAAATTTCTCCAAATCAATCATGACAGCCCATACTAACTTGAGTGTCATTTCTTGGCTTGAGCAACAAATTACATGTATTGTGCTAACCACTGTTTACACATATCAAGCACCGGTAGTGCATTTGCATGTAATGCCTGCAATGCAATAGGAAACTCTTGAAATATAATATGCAAAAAAGCAGTAGGAAATCAAATTAAAATATTTGAAGGTTTAAATTTAGAACTGTAAATTAAGACAATATAAAACTTTCTTATTGTTTCAAGCCATGTAAAACTTATGGTGTGCCATAAGGACGAATAAACAGCACCAGCATAAAATGCCTGCAAGTGTCTACAATGCATATTGATTAATCTCATAGAATCTGGCAAGTCAAGGTGCCATCTCATTGTATAATCGGCCCTGCTTGCAGCAAGAGCAAACAGACCAATAATCCACAGGCTCCAGGCACCGTGATACCATGGCAAGCAAAATACATACCACCACCCTTTCCACACAAAATTACATGCTAGATAGTCACATTGGTAAGGCATTCCAACTAACCAACACAAATTAGTTGTTCCTAAAAAAGCAAAAACTTGCTATTTAGTTCTTGTCTGCTCTAGAGTTTCCAGCCAAGGGCTGCACAACACATGTTTTGACATTTCCATGCAAGGCACTTTGAGCCCCATCTACACAATAATCCCTTTTGTGAAACTGGTTGCTTCCCTCTTGGTTGAAGCCCACCCAGAAGCTTCCACTAGCTTTGAGCTCTCTTGTATTTTTTGTGCTCGTTATCCTCCCATCAAGCTAGGGCACCATGCCAAAACAACTTCACACTGACCTGTTCCTTTTAAGAAACTAGTTCCATATGCAAGTGCAGGGGTGGAGCTTTGAAGGGACGTGGGAGGGCCATGAATTTAAAATTTCTTTATTTATATTATATAATTAAAATACTTTTCATGTATTCTTAATATTCCTCACCCACCCCCCCAATAATAAAATATTCAAGTAATTGTAGATAGGTTCTAATGTTAATATGACATGTAGGTAATTAATTTTTATTCAATTACTTGCTTGACTTTCATTTATCTTAAGTTAACAAGCATGTAAGACTACAACTTCTAACTAACAAATCTTTTAAGCTACCAAAATTCTCAAAAAAAACTTACCCACTACATTTCCAATAGAAGAAACAAAAGAAAAGTGTCTTTCAAAGCTTTCTTCACCACACCAATTCATATAATAATCAAAAAAAGTTAACAAAAGTGGAAGGGCTCTTCTAGTTTTCTTCAATTTATCTTGTTTTTGAGGTAAGCTCAAATTAAAACCATTGTCAGCAATTTCTCTCTTTTTTTTTTTTTTTTTTTGCTTGAACTTAGTTAATGTTAGTCAAGATAATGTTGTTGAAGGAGATTTTTTTTTTAGACTTCTTATTGTTTAAATGCTTTTAATTTGGCCCCCCAATAAATCAGAGTTAAGCTCCGCCACTGTGCAAGTGGAAAACCCAAACTGCAATTGTGATTAATCTCTATAATATTGAAAGAGTAGAAAGAGTTTCAGCTTCAAAATGTGATATTTTATGACCCATACTTGCACAACTTAACCAAAACATCCTATCTATATCTTAGAATCAAACTACATTCATTTGGTGTCAGAAATATAACAGTAGAAGAACAGCACTGATTAGCAATACAAACATGCTATTGTAACAAATTGAACTTAACCAAAATAAAAACAACAATAAAATGAAGGCATGGAATTTCAAGCCTAACCGTCACAAGGCAAATGTATCAGGCACAAGCCAGCTTTGATCCTGGATCAGTCAGCCAGGTGACATATATTCCTCTTGGGTACATTTATGCAGCATTTGAATAACCAAAAATATATCTATATGGAACACAAATATGAACAAATGCAGACAGAAACGTTGGCACCAGAATAAAGGACCTGACAAGGCAGAGCAAAGCAACATGGACATATATAATCCTCTTCTCCTCTAAAATTTCGAATGTATCTTAATCAATGTTTCAGTTCGTTCTGTGAATTTAAGGTTATATGAAGTGACCAAGTTCCTGAAGCAAAATGCAAGGTGGCAAGAAGAGTAACCTGATGAGCTACATATTGAACATCAGCCACACTTCCACTTCGCGAAGCTATCTGAAATGCACTTTTCAGACGACCGCAGACGACACAGGCCAGCACCTTCCTGCATTGACAACAAGAAAGGGCACAGCCCTTGTTGTATGAAGTAAACTGAAGATGAAAGTAATATATCACACTAAATTGTGCACACTATTCTCAAATATTGCCTGGATGCTAATGTTGTATTGGGTACACTGGATGGAACAGCTGACACTATGGAAATAACTAACATCACATGTAAATAACCTACATCAAGCAAGTTACACCTCACAATGAAACCCACTATTGCTCGGTAATTACTGCACAAAATGAATAGAGAGAGCAGATAGAAAAAGAAGTCTAGGAAGCAAATAAAAAATGGGCTGCAGTAGTTACTTGCATGTCCATTTGGCACCTGCCAAGAAAATTTGTTAAGAAATGGTAGGTAAGTCTGAACACCTTGGATTAGATAGATGAAGTCTGAACACCTTGGATTAGATAGATGACAAGGTTGTTCTGGTATCTTTTGGCAAGACCAATTGATAGTGGACAAAATTTAATGTATGAAATTAATTTTGGTCCAAGGATCTAATTTGGAAAGCAATCAATTGTTGCCGTGATGAGTACTTATTTATTTTATTTTTGTTTTGGGGAGGAGGGTTGGAGGGGCGGGAGCCGGCAAGGGTGGGGCAGGAGGAGATTACATTGTCATTGTTTTCCCCTATTTGTAACACCACTAGTGAAACATAAAACAATCATTGTTTTCCCCTATTTTTAACACCACTAGTGAAACATAAAACAATTGCATGACAGTCCAGAATCAAGTTGCCAGGTGCAAGGATGCACAACATAGAAAGTTACAACTATATCTAAATCAACCCTCGACAATCTTCTTCAAGAGTAGTATTACTCATTCATGCTCATTTTTATTCCGATAAATTTTCTTATTTTTCCAAATTGATCCAAGATTAACACAGAAATATAATAAAACCAAACAGAAGCATTACCTATGACTGCTGGTTAACATGTCAATCAGACGATCAGGGCGCTCTTTGTGTTTATTTGCATATACATTTATAGCAGCCCCCAAGACCTACACACAATATTTAATTTTTGTCAAAGCAAACTTAGAAACCTTGTAAAACAGAGTTAGGTGATAAAAGAAATACATGAGAATAATTCTATTATCAAGAACAAAGTGACACGAAAGGCACTCGTATTTTAGACAGAGAAATGACTTAGATTAAGTGAACATGTTACCAGATTTATCAATTCTTTACTTGACATCTTAAGCAGATACCCACATTTTGTTGTATTCAAAATTGCAATATCTGATTACTGTCCAGCACTAAACTTAGTTCACAAACTCTCTTTCATGGATGATGATCTCATATCCCATTATCCAAAATATATTCTGGTAAGAGAATGCCATGTATTACTCTAGTACTGGTGTGTTATGAGCTTTAGGAATCATTTGAAGAGTACTTCGCTAAGGCAAAGCTTTGTTGAGGATAGGCAAGGTTACCAGTCCTCTCAATTTCATTACGCTGGCGCATACTTGTGACAGGGGAAAGGGGCAAGAGATACAGTGAACCTATTATAACAATTTCTCACACAATGTCTAATAAAAAAAAATTCTTATGAATTTTTACCTATATTTATGTAAAAGCGTAAAATTAGTGCAAATAGTAAAACATGCAAATATTTTTGGAGATGAGGATGTTAATGGAACATTTACGTTTTAGTTAGACTTGGTATTGACCATACATAGATCTTCTAAAGATTGGTAAACTCATTGAATCGAGATCAAGTACAAGAAACAAGATTGCAGATGAAGATTACGTTGGTGAATTTAAAACACCTACCAAAAAGTATAATTTCAAGTACATTCCTATGAGTAGGTTTAAGATTTTTTGCCCTATTTTTTAGAAAGTCTATATCCTCACAACATTTGAACTAATACCTGAAATACAAATCCATTCCAATATTTTACTCAAGTATATGCAACATCAAATATGAAAAACAAATGCAACTTGTATGGAGTTACTCTAGTGATTAGGATAACACATTCTACTACTTTCATCCATTAAATGCTATTTAAATCATATAAGTTCCCTACCACCCTTCAAAAAAAATATGCTTACGTTATTGCATTGTATGCCAGAATGCAATATAGCTTGTATTACCTGATCCCAATCATCATCATCTATGGTTCCCTTTATGTTTCTAAAGAATTCTGTCAACTGGCTGCCTTTTTTTCTCTCAGCTAGAGATGCAGCGACACCAGCATATATATCAACAGCTGCAAGATGCAAATATTAGTGCCTAAATGTTTCAAACAAACTCCAAGCTATATTACCATGTGATAAAATGCTAGATGAAAATGATTCATTCTACCTGGAAGATTAAATTCGTAAATTACTTGAAAAGCCAAATCAAAGTTCTTCTCCACAAGCTTCTCTGCAATCTCACACCTTCTCCTGTGAATTAACAACATTAGTTTAGGTCAACTCCCTCATCATTAAGTAAGGCCAAAATAAAAATAATTTAACAATTCTTGTAAACCTAGTAACAGATAATGAAAAATCGAAGGAATTTCCCTACTCAAAGTACTAAATTGATTTTTTCCATGCTTGTGCAATCTGCCAACATTTCATTTGATTTCCATAAATATTTCTATCTAGGTTTTCTATACTCATTGCATTTCTGATATCTTAGAAGGTTAAGTTTTATAATTATATTTTCCTTAACTTCTAACATCTCAGATAACCTGTCCAGGAATTTATGTCAAATCCCTATGCACTTTAATGAACCCTTACTGATGAAGACGTGGGAAGAAACTATCACACTTAACATAAGATTCATTGTTCATAAAACAGACAACACAAACAGTACCAAAATTTGATTCTTAGAAACCATATATATTTGATGTTTACATGAAAAACTCTGAGCCAAAATAGTTTGCTACTGTTCTTAAACATATGTTTCTGTTTAGAATGGTCATACAATTAACTAATTAAACCCCAGGATAAAGGAAGTTTTGACCTGAAGGTTTCTGGATCATTTGGATTTCCAAAAAGTGAATATTTCCACTGTGGCCTATCTGGATCATTTGAAGATTTCACAACTTCCATCTACAAACAAAATCCATTAGAATAGTCAAAAGAAGAAAACATTAATAGTTTATTAAGAATGAAGCAACTTGTATCGCTTGGATATTTCACAACTTGGTTCTAACAAAATACACATAATAAAAGTAAGATGTCCACCACTACATTGATTCATGTGTGGGTCCACATATTACAATTACTTATCTTGAACAATCAATCAAATTAAATATTAAATAATGGCTTAAAGGATTCCTTAATCATTTGTCATATTTTTATACAAAGGAGTCTTTTAGAAATAAAGAGAACTTTTTAAGCAGATATACCAGCTGGATAGTCACACATGAATAACAAAAGTGAATGCAATTTGAAATGGCCATGCAATTTTATTTTCCACAAAGCCACATCTTACACAAGGGTTAAAAGCTTTATAGCTCCAATCTTTTATAATTGGCACTATTTTGAGAGGCACGAAACTAATAATGGTTTGACAAACACCATGAGAAGTGTAACTATACCATATGAGAATTATATCTTGTAAGACAAGAAGACAAACATGTCTAGCTTAAAATTTAGAGAATATACACATAATGCACAATCAAGTAAGTCCTCAACTGGTGCTTCTGTTCAAAGATTAAGGCCAGGGTAGATGTTGAGTCTTACATTGAAGGAAGGATAACAACTGAACCAACCTCATTTACTAGAATTTTAAACTTGCAACAAAAATAATGTGTTTGCTCTGCAGAAGAGGGACATCCTTACCTGGATTGTAACCCGAGCAGAAAACTTTACAAGTCCTTCTTCAGTGAGCTTCATAGAGGCGCTTTTTCTTCTTCCACCCTCTGTGACAAGTTTTGTTGAGTCTCCACGTTTATGCCGAGCTGATAATCCTTCATCAAAATGCAACTGAACCCGAAAGGAACATGAGTAAAAACAGGAACAACTACTAAAAATGGAGAAAACTATCTTGAATATGCAGATTAAAACAGTATGATGGAAGGATTCTTTCCTATTATTACAAAATTGCACCTCCCAGCAGAAGCAGACATATGCCAGCTCCACTTGAGGCTTAGAGTGACTTTAAATAGATAATAAATCAGAGGTGGCAATGATTAGCACTTATCATCAGCTGGTACACCAAATTATTCAATCACTCCCCTTGATGGCACATGTAGCTTGGCCAATTATTTCTTCAAGGGCAGATACTCTTTTATGTCTGGATGAGGTACTTTGAATTGAAAAGGTGAAGCTTATAATTTATGAAAGGTTTATTCAAGTACCACTTGTTAAGAGATAACGTGCCTAGTCATTAGTTCTAGAGGTGAAGACAAGCATTGTTGTGGAAAATTTGTCAAACATAAAATCTGTCAACCAGTTGTTCCTTCCTAATTAGTACCAGTTGTTCCTTCCTAATTAGTAATTGTTTATTTTTTGTCTAATTAGTGTATAGGCTGTATTCTTTCCTAATTAGTTAGATTTCTGTAAATCTAGGATATTTCCTAAAATATTTCCTAGTTAGTTAGTTTTCTGTAAATTTAGGATATTTCCTGAAGTAAATATACTGTATAAATATGTGTATGATTATTTGCAGTATTTCAATTTCCACAATTGTCTTATAATTATGAAATGTCTCAAGTTACAAACACATATTGGGTGTAACTTAGTACTAGAATCTCTATGCTAAATGCTAACTCCACATTGGTCTTATATTTATGAATGTAGGCATCAAATATACACACATTTTTTGGAAGAATTTTTCCAAATTTCTTTCCCTTATAGCAACACTTCCAATGCCAACTCCTCATCACACTTGCACTCATAAAAATACTTGTATATCTATTGGGGAGAACTGTTCCTAATTTCTTTCCCTTGCAACAATACTTGAGAGTTTCCTCCCTTAATGGGAAAGCAATCAATGCACTTCTAATATTGTCTTTCTTCTATTAAGTTGTGTTTCTTCTATTAAGGTTGAGATAAGATTAAAGAATTGAATTTGATAAATCTATCCTTTTACTATTGCTAAATATAGTATTTGGAACAGGCTAGAAATCCCACAATTTGGGATCTATCCTTTTGGTATGGTTAAATAGAGCATTTGGAACAGGTTATAAAATCTCTGAATAGAGCATTTGGAACAGGCTATAAAATATCTAAATAGAGCATTTGTTAAATAGAGCATCAGGAGTTTTTCCTAGGAAAAGGTAGGCAACACATAAATTTGTTTTTTTAAGTGCTAGTTTGTGGTGGTTTGGTGTGTCCAGATTAAGAGAAATGCAACATTTAAATATCAATATTCACCTATGTGATTACTCTACAATAGGGCAGTTTCTTTCCCTCAACCTCATCAAAGAGTTGCATTTGTATTGCTTGGAGTTCTTTCAGTTAATACCAAGCAGGATTTGGGAGCTGTTTTTCTTTATTTGGGAGCCATCATTTACTTTTATGCTCTTTTTAGGAGAACGCCTTTCTAACTTTCCTAGTTTGCTCCAACTTCTTCTCAATAATTTGTATCTTCCAAAAAATTAATAGAACCACAAAAGGTGCATAACAACACACAGACCATTTTCAAATCCGCACAACCAAAAATGGGTACAGCAAGAGTAAAAATAAATCAGAAACCTTTGCATGTTCCAAGTGTATAACAGCTTCCTCTTGTGAAGAAGAACTCATAAATAATTGAATACAGCAGAGTCCAGCAGCAACATGGTCCTTCTTGATTACCTGAATAATTAAGTAAATTTACGTAAATCATTCATTCCATAATTTCAATCACACTGAAGTCTGAATATGATGAACTATAATTAGATGGCCAACTGCAAATCTGAAATACCTTGAAGTATTCCAACACCTTAACAGGGTAATGGCTTCAATTTCCTGAGTTTATCAATCAACTAATGTACAAATGGACAATCAAAACGAGGGCTTCTAAGCATTTTCAGGAATTATATCTTTTGCCATCCATCCAAATAAATTCTCAATACTATCTTTGTATGTAATGTAATTTTCTTCTTCAGTGGTAATATGCTCAATCATATAATGTAAAAAAAAATGAATACAGAGAAGCACCACCTCATCATTGGTGCAAAGAATGGACCAAGAGAAATAATAGTCATAAATAATAAGGGCATTTCTCTCCAATAAGACAGTAAACATTTGAAAACAATGTTCACCAGTTAAGGGATCAACCTTTCTAGAGCTTTTCAATTTTTTTCCCTGCATCATATAACCTTTCTTCCAGTACTTCAATTCTAGTTTTGTTCATTCATGCTAATAAAACTACAAAATTTATCCATATGACGGAAAATATTCTGGCTTATCATTAGGAGGAGTGATCATGGTCCAGCTAATCAAACTGCTGAGCATTTTAACTCAATCATAACTTCTGATTAATGTTTATCAGTTTTACTGGTTTGGTTGATTTTCAAGTTTTTTCTTTATCGAGTAAAATTTAAAATATTTAATCTAAATTTAAATTTCATCAATAAAACCTTTAGTAGTGGCATTTTTTTTTTTTTTTTTTTAAATCATTCTCTAATATCTATTACTATCATATTCAAGTATGTACACACACATGGGCACACACGCACACATATAAAGTCCAGAAATTCAGCTGCCAATATTTTCACACAAATTTATTCAGTTTTCCTTCCCTTTGGTTTTTCATGCTTTTTGGCTCAGTCCTACGTATCAAGGAGAGACTGCTAAACATACATGAAAAGAAAATATATTACCAGACAAAACCAGGTTAAAAAGTAAGATTATCCAACCATGGAAAAAAAGTTCATCTATGCTCTTGAGTGAAAAAGCATCTAAACATTTTTATGTACATGAAATGCATCTTTGGCAAAAGATCACTCTTTCAAAATCCAATTCCCATGAAGAATATAATAACATGAAAAGAAATGTTCCATGTACCTGAAACTGGTATAGATAATTGAAATGCTTGTGAGTTTCACAGTAGCTGCAAATACGGGCAAGGGCTGCAGCAGTATGCTGGTTTACTGCTACATCCTCCCGTTTTGCAGATGCCATTCTTGTTGAGATAACTTCCTCCAGAACAGACATTGCACCATAACCAATGCACAGGTCACATAAGTCATCAATAGTCCCATAATCAGTTGCTAAAGGATCTGGTCTTTGAGGGGATGAAGATGAAGTTACTACTCCCATTGCTGATGGTTGAGGAGGTGAGGGAATAGAATTGAGAGGAAAGAACAACATGCAGGCATCAGTATAGTGACCATGCTTGAACATGAATCCAAGCAAATGCTGACGAGCGTACTGCAAAGTTGAAAAGAAGGAAAAGACAGCTATGAACAATCCCGGATTCTAGTTGTCAGGTGCAAAATATAAGATAAACAAGTCTAGTCATGCAGCAATTTCTGGTCATGAACATAAATTATGAGATCAGAGAAAAAGAAAATTTGTGAGACCAAAAAAATAACTTGCAGGCTTTTGCACATGCATAATACACGTGTAGAAAAAGCAAAGTAAATTCACCACATGCTAATTGATTTAAAAACTACTATATATGGAAAGCTAAGGGATACGCTTGAGCATGAAGAAAAGTGTTTGGCTTACTTCTTGTAAATAATTAACACACTCAGCATAACGAATGCTATCCAGATTGCTACGAGGTCCATCTTCAAACTCAGAGTTAAATGCCGAATTGTTGTTCGTGGATTCTTGAGAACGCCTGGATCTCTCCGAACGTGGAAATGTAGATGGCATGTACAGGACATTGAGATATGAATCAGCAGAAAGAGAATCATCCAAGATTGTTGGTGCACTTCTCGCCAAATGTTCATACCTGTGGTCCAAGTTATATTAGATATAGATTGTACAATAATAAAAACCACTTGGAACTAAATTTTGCAGTTATCAGAACAAAGCCCTACCAACTTTTAAATACTAAGAAAAGTGTAATATTGCATGTACAATAAGGCACCCGAATCACAACAGAGCGCTATTTGAACAGGAATACATTAAAAACTTTCTACTGGCCTGACGAACACTCCATGGCAAGGAAACATGCTGTTTTGCCAATTATTAAACCACCATTCCATACAAAATTAAACTTGAGATCATAGCACCATGTTAGCATAGGATCACTATTACGACAGCTGGATACAGCTGAAATAGAGAAGTGCCTTAGGCTTTCACACCTTTATTATGCTGGTAGAAGAGTTAGAAAATGATGGAGAATAAGATGAGGATAATTATAGAACATAAGAATTTAAGTTGTTCACCGAGCACAAGGCTACATTTATGAAAGAATGATCAACCAACACAAAATTGTGAAGACCAGAAAGGACATTATGAGGTCTCTTCAAACCCCCCAAAAATCCAAATTTAAACTCAACATTACCAAAGCATGGATGCTGAAGAAACTCGTATATAAACCATAGCAAGATTTGTCCATGGAATCACAAGTTACAACAGACCAAACTCTTTAAAGTTCAAACTCTGACCAAGAAGCCATTCTACCATGAAAGAAAACGGATCATCTGAGACCAAGCATGTGCTACTACCACAGGAACCATGTAAAGCTACAATAGCCACAGCATTTCATGTTCTAAGTGTCTGAAGAACAGACATAAATTTATTTATTATATATTTAATTTTATAGTCCATTATCACGGAGTTTGTAATCAAGATTTGACTCTCTTTTTGATGAAATATCTTGCCAGTGCTTAAACAAATAAAGGTATGAGGCTAGTTTAGCTCGGCTGGTAAGGAGAGGTGGGTGAGTGAGAATGGGCCCGAGTCAATCAGTCGTGGGTCAATCCATCCAGTAAGACCTAAGGATCTTCCAGAGGTATGCTGTAACCCTAATTTAAGGAAAGATAGAAACAAGCTTACTTCCAATTGGCAGCATATATCCTATAAAACCTTTAAACCCTCTGGGGCAATTCTAGTGCATTAAAATATGTATGGCTAAACCCATTAATTTGTCCCTCAATTATTCACTTTTTGGTTATCAACCCATTAATATGTTCCTCAATTATTCACTTTTTGGTTATCAACCCATTAATATGTTCCTCAATTATTCACTTTTTGGTTATCACACCCTATAAAAATTGATTAGACTATTTATAAACCCTTAATCACCTTTTATTACATCTTAAAACTTTGAAATTGCACTTTGTCTGGCCCTCCAAGAATGAAATTTTTCAATCAAGTCCTAAACTTTGAAATTAATCTTTATTGAGCCATCCAATAAATAAATTATCAAGCCAATTTTAAAATTTTGAAAAACATATTTTTATCAAGTTAGATGTCATTATGCAAGACAATATTGGTAAATTTTATTTGTCAAACATCTCACCCCAAATACAAAGTTTTGTAACAAGTCTTTGCCTCTCACTTTCTCGCTCTTTTTTGATAGCTCTTTTTATTTCTCTCATTCGAAATGTTCTACTCTAGAATAATCGTGCTTACTTAACAATCCATATCAATATGCTAATATAATAAACAAAATAAATTTTGATAACCTTAAATATGACAACTATAAACCAAATTAAACAAATAAGAACATGAAAGAAAGAATCATCTTAAAATTAGTTCTATAAATGAGCAAATCAACTATGCAAGAGAAAGAAAAATAGCGAAGGAAAGCACATAGGTAGAGGGCTCAATAGAATATAATTTTGAAGTTTGATTTAATTAAAAAATTATTTATTTGAGGCCTCAAAGAATGCAATATAATAGCAAAAAAGCAAATGGTTCAGGGGCAAACTAATAGGTCTAGCCAATATGTATGTGTATGTGAAGGAGGGTGGGGTGGATGGGTGGTGTGTGTGTGTGCCTGTAGTTTAGCCAGTATGTATTTACGCGAGAAGTTGCATGCCATCTTACATAGAACGAACAGCTGACACATCCACTGGTGGACCTCCTTCAATTGTATTAATGATCTCTAGAATGACAGGTGCTGGGTCCCCCTTGTACAATTGAAGAGCTTGCCTGAAACAACCAAATGAGGAGCAAAGAATGCGTACACCCTAGTGTGAATGACAAGGAGAAATCATAACCTACTGACCAAACAATATTGAGGCATATATATATTTAACATACTTGAACTTTACACGAGCTTGCGCATAATGCTCCATCCTTATCAAAGCATGCCCCCATGCATTCCACACGGGGACAACATCAATCTGACAGAAGCACTATGAATTTATAATCTCAACATAAGCAAAACAGAGAAGCACCATTGATCTAGATATAGAATTTACCTTACACTTCTTGCAGGTGTATACAGCCATACTGTACCGTTCATCAACAATCAACCTGTCACGGAGACGGGCAGATGACTCTTTATCAGCAATATCATCAAGAGAAGCAGCAATTCCTGACCCCAAGAGGCTCTGAAGCAACTCAGCACGCCCTAGCCAAATGTCTGCCTGCGACAATATTTCAGAGAGCTCATCTGTGGGCTGACTACCCACACTAGAACTACCAGCATCTGAAGATGCATCATCCGCATCCCTACCTCTTTCAGAATTACTAGACAGTTCACTACCCCCAACAAGTTTCCTCAAAAGAGATTTAGCATACAGTAGCCCCTGCACTTGCAACGTGAATTATTGTAATTGTAACTGCTTTGCAAATCACGTTTCATCCAAAGCAACTAACTAAACAATAATCCATATACTGTGAATGCAAGTAAACCATGACTGCCAGCTATCCCCTTTGTTCACGACACTTTTAACCATCACGATTGGAAAGAATTTATTACCACCTTATTCTAATGCAAACTACAAGCACAGCCAATGTATATACCTGTACAAATGTCTCAGTGGCATGATATGCGCGACCAATTGTTTCCATGGAAGCATTCTCCGGTAATTGTTGTGAGCACAACACATTCTTCATCTGAGTCATGCATAAGTCCAAAGCACTTTTGGCAGACACCGAATCATCAAAGCACAATGAAAGTAGAGCCTAAAAACAAAAAAATCGAAACCTTGAGTGGAAAAACCATAATCGAAGAAGAAATAGTCAATGCAAACTGCTAGTTATAAAATTAGATCATTGCACATGTCAGGAACATGTGCACATAACATCTATGCAACAGCAGCTAGTGTAAGCTCCAAATACACAAGCCAAATTATCACAGTACAACTTGGCAACTCGAAGTCTTAAAATGCTTTTGCCAAAGAAGGATGATTCAAGATAACAAATTCTTCCACAACACATGACCCATAAATTTGCAGATTTTTAATTCATGTTCGCATTAAGTCAATATTTGGTAGAAAATGGCACAAAAAGCAGGTTCATTTTTTAAAACATGCACCATCAAAATCGTGATGGATTTCATCCTCTGGACAGAGGGACCATCAAGTTTTCCACTGTCAATTGTTAGGGATTTAACCCAATCGTGCAGATATAATATTGATTGAATTTGCAACAATTACTTTAAAAAAATGTGCACTATTCAAAAGCATACCTTAAAAAGTATAATGTCAGGGGCACTTTCATATCGGTGTGCTGCACGAACAGCATCATCTTTACTAGCATCACCAGTTAGCATCCATTCCTCAGAGATAGAAACAGAAGGAAGCCGTTCCTGTCCATCTGCAGAATATGATGAAACTCGATCCTCTTGAACTCCAGCCATGGCTTCCCAAGCAACTCTTTCAGATGAAGGCAATCCAGAACTCTTTCTTTTTCGGTACACATCTTTGGTAGAATTTTTGTCTCCAGTATTTCGTGGGGCCCAAGAAAAAGCTCTACGAGCCTCTTTATGCAAGTTACTTAAACTGCTACTAAAAGATGACTTCACAGGCACACCTGTTCTTGTTTTGGGTTTTGGTCTTGCTCCAGTCACAGAAATCCGTGGTTCTCTGGAAGGAAAACTTATGCTGACAGCAATAGCTTTCGCAGCATATGAAGTAATGACACTATTTTCTCTCAATAATGGAAATTCTTTGAGGATCTGTTCACATATATTATCCAAAAACATGCTCAGGGTGTTGATGAGGGAACCAGAGAAAACTATTAACTAGCAGAAGGGCATGACCTTAACTAAATGCTACATAAGGAACCATGAGCATCAGGACTTTCATGCAGTGACAGATGATCATCGGAGCTCAATGTATATGAATTAAAAAGAATCATGACAGCAACTGCAGACAGCAAAGTAGTAAATATAAATAAGTTATAATACCAGAGCTGCAGATTGTAGCTGTTTCCTCATCAGTAGAACCTCCAATATTAGCTGTGGGTGTTCATGTAGGGAAGAGCATCTTTGCTGCCATGGCAATGGCAAGGCAGCAAGAACACGGAGTCCTAAAGCCCATGAATTGAGACGGGCAACCTCAACATCTGACAGATTCCCATCTCTCCGTTTCAGGAAAAAATGGACCTTGATAAATGAATAAAACTAAATTGTAAACACAAAACTTCAAATTGAAAGTGCATAAGAAATTAAAATCATATTTGAACAAAGCAAAAGAATCTTAGTTACAAGAAGTTGCTTTGATCGTAGGTTTGGTAATAGCTGCATTGCGCCCATTGCAACTGGTAAAGCATCATCAGAGTCACGTAGTGAAGAAAGAAAGCGAGAAGCTTCTGCAGGACCTCCACCACTAAGAGGGTCTGCAGTGAGAAGCTTTACAAGTTGCCGACCCTGTAGTTCTCTCCGCAAATCTATTGATAATCCTGCACTCTCAGCCACTTCTAGAGCAGCAGAAACAGCTCCTTTCCCAGCTAATCTAAGTGCTAACCCTTCAGGATCTACCTTACACTCAGCTTCAACCTGACATTTCCAATGAATCATAAATTATTAATTAACTATAGAAAGAAATAACAAATAAAAGATGAAAACGGGCTCATTTTATCAGCAATTTTTATTTTTTTGGTTTCATCCAGAAAAGCAGAGAAAGAGTCATAACCTCTTGCCAGCTGCTATAATGATCATCCGCACTCAGTATATGACTGTATCTCTGCAAAGCTTGTCTCATTTGCAAGACCTAAATATAGAATAATGCCATTGCATAGAAAACATAAACATCAAACCAAGTGATATTCATGGCAAAAGAAAGCAATATATCACTTACAACAGAAGAAAGCAAACCTCAGCTTAGTTAAAAGGCAAACACAAATAAT
Source organism: Reutealis trisperma (assembly GCA_947687605.1). NCBI lineage: Eukaryota > Viridiplantae > Streptophyta > Magnoliopsida > Malpighiales > Euphorbiaceae > Reutealis > Reutealis trisperma. The sequence goes on from CANTUT010000060.1 coordinate 180,528, forward strand.
TTATGTATAAACTAGTACCTCATCCCTAACTGGATCACTTTCTGGCAGGTGGCAGCTGCACATGGTAAGTACATCTAGAGAGGCATCAAGTTCCCACCGATGCATATACCTAGAAGAAAACTTGTACTATGCATAAGTACTGTAGGTGCAGGCACATAGTATTTTTATATATAGGAAAAGAAATTTTATAAAGAAAGAACAATGAAGAGTACACAGTAGAGGATGACGGATCCTCCTAAAAACTCAACGACCAACTGCTGAAGATAACATAAAAACTAGCTAAAGCACAACACCATACAATCAAGTTGGATAAGACTTGATGAAACTCTCCAAAAAAAGCTCTATAAGCACACACCCACATAAAATCCAAACTTACCACCTTGTCCCACAAAAAGATGGAGGACAAATACTGATTTTCTAGAATTAAGATGGAGGACACACCTAATGCTCCTCAAAAAACATATCTTAACAGCACTCATTAGGCGATAAAAATATAATGAGATTTTGGTGAAATGGGCAACAAAAACAATTCAATAAGGTGAATGCTCACAAACCATATTGACGCAATGGAAACATTTTAGAGCAATCAGATCTCAACAATTAGGACTAGAATAGTATAGTAATTATGGTTCGAACAAGAACATAATTAGGGTTTAAAGAAAACCTCTATTAAAATTCTGAGAATACATACTATTGTATGACAGCAGCCTTATTTATACTAATTAGGATAAATCCTAATTCTAGACTGAAAAGAAGTAATCCTATCCAAAATAAAAGAGTTATTAAGAATCCTAAATATAGATGGAAAAGAAACCTAAAACAAACTGAAATAATAAAACTAAACAAATAAAGGAAAACTAATCCAAACCAAAATTGAACTAAGAAAAACTTAAATTCTATTTTCTGGATGCTCCCGTATCATTCTTCCCAAGTCGGGAAAAAACTCGGCTCCGACGAGTAGACCTTGACATACTCCTCATAGATGGCAAGATCAACTCGTTTTAGTTCTTCTTCAGCAATTCAAGTGCTTTAACTTGCAGGTTTGCCAAGCCAATTTACCAAGAATCATCTATATGAGTTGCCTCGCCTAGACTTAACTTCTTTGATATCGAACACATCTTCAATAACATCAGCATTTGCAACTGGCAGCTGCTGAACCCAGCTCACGTACCCTTTTAATTGGCAAGCAGCCCAACCCTGGGAACATACTATAGCCCTAGGTGGCAAAGAACCGACATCGAGGTGCCAAAACTTTCCGTCAAAGTGAGCTCTTGGGGAAGATCAGCCTGTTATCCCTAGAGTAACTTTTATCCATTGAGCACGGTCCTTCCACTCGGCACTATCAGATCACTAAGGTTGACTGCCCCATTGACCTTATGATGGGTACCCTTCAGAAATCGCTCACGTCTCAAATGCACAGGCACTTGATAACACCCCCCCCCCCCCCCCTAAAATTCCTGTATAAGACGGTGTCGGTTTGGAGTAAAAGAATATGCCAAATTGGTCCCTTTTAGAGCAGCCTTTACCTCTTCACAAATCTTCTGTATGTGATCAGCAAATGCTTCCCCTTCATCACTCTAGCTTCTTGTGGTAAAAGGACAAAGTCAAGCACATGTTGTGGTTTAAACCTGTAAGCAACCTCAAAAGATGTCTTCTTTGTACTTCAATTGATGGAATTATTATAAGCAAATTCAGCTTGAGGTATGACTAAATCCCAAGTCTTTGCATTGTTTCCAACAAGACACCTTGGTAAGTTACCCAAATTGCAGTTCACAACTTCCGTCTGACCATCAGTTTGCAGATGGCAGGTACTCGAATATTTTAATTCTGTCCCAAATGTTCTCCATAAAGTTCTCCAAAAATGCCCCATAAATTTCACATAACTATTGAAGTTGGAACTCCATGTAATCTCACAATCTCACGAAATAATAATTCAGCAATATGAGTTGTATTGCAAGTTTTAAAACATTGAATGAAATGTGCCATTTTTGAAAAACAATCTACCACAGAAAAGATAGAACCAAATTCTTTTGTTGTTTTTGGAAGTACCAACACAAAATCCATACTCAAGTGAACCCGTGGTGCATATGGTTCAAGTAAAGGAGTATATAGACCTGTATTTTGAGCACTTCCTTCGCCAAATAAACAAGCTGGACACCTTTTCACTACCTTCTCCACATCTCGGTGCATTTTTGGTCAATAATAATGATCAACCACCATTGCTAAAGTCCGACCCTACCAAAATGTCCTTACAAACCACTTCCATGAAGTTCTCTAACAATTTGCTCTCCTAAAGAATTTCAGGAATGCATAACCGATTACCTTTGAATAAATAATATTCATGCGACCTATATGGCAGATTTTTAGCTTGTGAAGAACCTTGTAATTCAGCTATTATCTTGCTGAAATAAGGATCAGACCCATACTGATTTTTTAATTCTTCAAAACACTGTGACTTGAGTGCTCATAACTAATCAAAGCAAAAATCACCAACGTAAAGCATCAGCCACCATATAGGACTGTCCGGACATATATTTCAGCAAGAAATTAAATTCTTCAACGTAGGAAATCCATTTTGCATGTCAATCATTAAGTTTCTTTTGAGAATGCAAATACCTTAAAGCTTGATACTTAGAATAAGCCACAAACTCTCTGTAAGGGAAATAGTGTTCCCAATGACAGATTGCTCTTAGCAAGGCATAGAACTCTAGGTCATAAGTTGAATAACGTTGCTTAGAATTAGACAATTTCTCAGTTAAAAAACTCTGAAGGCCTTCAATCTTGGCTAAGAACTGCTGCAATTTCATGTGGGAAGCATCACACTCAACAACAAACAACTTCTCAAAATCTGGTAGTACAATAAATGGTGCTTCAGTCATCAAAGTATTCATTCATTCAAAGGCCCTTTGTGCTGATTGTGTCCATTCAAATTCACCCTTTTTTAAAGATTCAGTTATAGGAGTCATGATTGAACTGAAATTTCGAATGAATCTCCTATATGCAGGCAGATTTGGTAAAGATGCTTCAGGCACCAAAATTAATAGCATGTTGAATGCTCCTTAAAGGAGGTTAACCTTTTGGAACATCCTCAGTAACTAACTCATTGATTTCCTCCAATAATTGCTGAATTTCAGTGGTATATCAAGTAGATTTCACAAGTTGATCACTCTCCACTGTTTACTAATGCGTACATGACCCCCCATTTCACTACTCTCGGCTTCAAACATTTCAGCTGAAAAAACCCGTTCATTTTGCTGGTTTTGTTGCTTGTAGAATTCCTACTTGAGAATTGCTTTGTCTCTTCCTTAAGAGGATACAGAGTGTATTTCTTGTTGTTCTTGCAGAAAGAATAAGTATTGGGCTTAGCCTTATGATCCATATCATGGTCATACAACCAAGGTCTTCCAATGAGAATATGTCCTACATCCATTGGCACAGTTTCACATAAAGCTTCATGCTCCAAGTTACTTCCCACAGTGAATTTCACCAAGCATTGAAAAGTTACTCGTATTTCATGCCCCTTCTTTAACCACCCCACTTTGTAAGGATAAGGACATTTTATTGTAGGAAGCTTTAATTTATCCACAACATCCTTTGATTTATGTTCTCCATGCTTCTCCCATTAATAACATGATCATATACTTTACTGCCACAAACAACACATGTATGGAAAATACTACGTCGCCACCAATCTTCTTCTTCCTCATTGATTGTTGTTGTCATAACTCTTTGAACCACCAAGGAATCACTGCGTACTGGACGAACTTCACCTTCCTCTATCTCCTCCTTATGATCATAAAAAATATTGCTAAGTTCACTCTTCGTTGCGGACATGTGAACGAAGAATGTCCCTTCTCTCCACAAGTAAAACATTGAACGTGCAAGCTGTTGCCTCCTTTATTTGCATTTGAACCATAATTGTTTTGTCCACCGTAAGACACTACATTCTTCCCTTTTTCACTCATTTCAACATTGGATGCACTCATATTGGGTTTGTTATTTACAACCCTTGGATAATTTTGTTGGGTGGTTTGATAACCATGCCCACTGCCATAATTGTTATGCCAATTGGCACCATATAAGGGTTTTCTAGCACCATAGCGTGAAACTCGTTTTTCAGCTGCTAAAGCACACTGATGAGCATCCTCAATGTTGTATAGACGAACTATTCCCATCTCATCTCAAATAGAATGATTCAAACCAGCAAGGTAGCAAGAAGCAATTTGCTCATTACTCTCAAATAAACCAACCCAAATTGATAGATTATTGAATTTTGCAATGTACTCCTCAACAAACTAGTTGTTTTGCTTCAAACAATGGAATTTCTCATACAATTCCATTGTATAATTAGCAAGTAGAAATTGCTTCCGCAGCTTGGTAATCAAATGCTCCCAAGTGTTGATTTTAGGCTTGCCTTGTCATGCACATTGCTCTTCAACTCTCTTCCACCATTGACACACAATACCGTTCAATTTAAGCTTTACAAGTAACACTTTATGATTTTTTGCCATGGGTTTCCATTTGAAGTAATTCTCCAAACTGGCTTCCCAATCTAAAAAATCATCTGCATGTATTTTTCCATGATAATCAGCTACCTCAATTTTGATTACTCCACCATTCAAATCAAAAATTTAGTAATTGGTCTTCCAATCCACCTCATGGCCCTTGGTTTGCAAGTCCAACTTCATGAAAAGGGTTCACGTCCTCAACTTCTTCTCCATCCTCAAGATTTTTTGGAATCTCTAGTTGTTCGTGATCACTTTCCAGAATCTCCTTTCGGGCTTCCATAGTTTCCTGATATTGCAAGACTTGTATTGCCTCTATCTCGTGCTCTACCCCGGCCAAACATTGAAAAATTTCAGGTTCGAAAAATTTCACATTTGAAAAAGTTTCAAGTTTCAAGTTTCAAACTCTGATGTCATTATCAGGAGATGTTACACGAAATCGTTTAGAATGGAAACAAAGAATCAATATAGCCGACCCCAATTAATTTTGGGATTAAGGCTTAATTGAGTTGAGTGAGTTGAGTTAAGCACTAATACGCAACGGAAAAAGTTAATTAGATTTCGACAATTAGGGTAGAACATAATAGTAATTGTGGTTGGAACAAGGAAGTAATTAGGGTTTAAAGAAAACCTCTATTGAGATTCTGAACTAAAATAATAAGAATACATAATATTGTATGGTAACAGCCTTATTAAAACTAATTAGGATATATCATAATCCTAGATTGAAAGAAGCAATCCTAACCAAAATAAAAGATAATTAAGAAATCCTAAACATAGATGGAAAAGAAACCTAAAACAAACTGAAATAATAAAACTAAACAAATATGGAAAACTAATCCAAAACCAAATTGAACTAGAAAAAACTTGAATTCTGATCTCTATTTTCTGGATGCTCCTGCATCACATATTACTCTAGAGAGATGGCTTCCATGTGAGCTGCATGTGGGATCCAATATAACTAGAATGGGTGCTATTTGTTCGCATTCTTAAGTTCCTACACATTAAACATCTTTTTTTATTTTGAGATCCTTAGAAGTGAAAGAATTTCATCTTCCAGACAGAAGTTAATTGGATCTGTGTTTTCCTACCCTTGGAGCAAGTTACTGAATTGTGCCTTCCATTGGTTTGTTAGCAACATTTATCTTAATATACTTATTACAAACCTGCCTGCATTAGAATATGCAGCATGTTGATTCTCATGCTTTTTTCAACGCCTTCCAAATCAGCCAAAATATATTTACAGTTTTAAAAAGATTGTCCCAAACATTGCTAACCTAGGTCAATATCTTCAGAACTGTGCTTTTTTGGCAGTCATATGGAGTCTTTGGATGGAGAAAAATGCATGTATCTTCAAAAAATCAGAGCACTTCCATCAATTTGTTACAGGATGAGGTGGTGTTCTAGGGTTCCATGTGAGCTTAAGCTTCTGGAAATCTTAGGGGTCTCTTTAAATATTATCCCACTCAATTGGAAAGCATTGCTTTTTAGCTTGTGTAAGTTATACAAGGATTTCTTTTCCTCCATAGTTTACTCTCAATTCTTTCTTCCTCAATAATATTTTTTTCTTATCTAAAAAAAACCTAACCTAGGTTATGTTCATAAGGGAACATACATATAAAGGTGAAAATAACCCTTTTCAAGCAACAATTAAGTCTGTGTTTCAAGGATTTCAGAATTTCAGCAATTCTAAAATGATTCATTGTGATGTATTGTCAAACATCAGTGATTAACCCTAATGAAAAAATAAAGAGGAGAATGATTGCCATTAACAGTTCCAAACGTGGAATTTTCTAGGCTCATTTAAACCATATTAAACCATTGATTCTCACATCTTCGCTGCCAAAATAACTAGAAGAATTTCTGAAAAAAATACCTTGTTGAATCACTAAAAAGAGTACAGTATATATACAAGAGGGAGGGACAGCAAATCCCTTAAACCTAGGTCCTAAAATAGAAAGAAGGAACAACAAATCCCTTAAACTTAGGTCCTAAAAAAAGAAAGAATATTAATCCTAATTATACCAGAATATATACAGTCAAATATACAAATAAATGAAGATTCAAAAATAGCACTAATTGTGGAGCTAAATAAGGAAAGCATATATTGACATCCCCCCTCAAATTGATGCGGGTAATTCCACTAGCATCAATTTGTTACTAAGAAACTTGTGTCGTTGACGAGTCAATGCCTTAGTAAAAACGTTAGCTAATTGAAGATTAGTATTGACATGAGGAAGGGTAATAACATGACGATCAAATGCCTCTCGGATGTAATGACAATCCACCTCAATATGTTTTGTTCGTTCATGATACACTGGGTTGGCAGTTATTTGAATAGCACTCATGTTATCTCCATGAAGAGGAGTAGGATCTTCTTGAGGAAATCCAAGTTCAGAAAGCAGTCTATGTAACCATACAACTTCAGAACAGGCAGCAGACATGGCTCTATATTCAGCCTCTGTAGAAGATTTAGAAACAAAATCTTGCTTTTTACACTTCCAAGAAGTCAAGGAATCTCCAAGAAACACACACCAGCCTGTTGTAGACTTCCTAGTATCTGGGTAGCCAGCCCAATCTGCATCACTGTATGCCTTTAAAAGAAGTTTAGATCCAGCTGGAAATAACAATCCATGAGTTGATGAGCCAATTAGATAGCGAATAATACGGCGAACTGCAGCAAGATGAAGATGCCGAGGTGATTGCATAAACCTGCTGACTATGTGGACAGCATATGAAATATCAGGCCTCGTGATAGTGAGGTAGATAAGACTACCAACTAAACGCCTATAAAGAGAAAGATCAGGTAGAAGCTCGCCCTCATCTTTGTGGTATTTCACATTCACCTCCATTGGTGTATCAACAGGAGTGGCGTCTTTCAAACCAGCCAAGTCAATGAGGTCTTGGACATATTTATGTTGATTCAAAAACAATCCATGAGGAAGAGAATGAACTTCCAAGCCCAAGAAATAAGTGAGGCAGCCAAGATCTTTCATATGAAATGCATTATGTAACATTTTCTGGAGCTTAGAAATTAACTCCTTGTCATTACCAGTAATAATAATGTCATCAACATATACCAAGAGAAGAACCATACCTGCTGCTGTCTTTTGGAAAAAAATAGATGAATCATGCTTGCTGTGTAAAAGATAAATTTAAAAGAGTGCTGCGAAATTTCTCAAACCATGCTTTAGGCGCTTGCTTCAATCCATAGAGAGATCTCTTGAGTTTACATACTTGATTAGGAGAAGTAACATGCATACCAGCTGGAAGTTTCATGTAAATCTGCTCCTTAAGGTCCCCATGTAGAAAAGCATTTTTTACATCCATTTGAAGTAAGGACCAAGACTGAGCAGATGCAATAGCAAGTATAGTTCTTACTGTGGTCATCTTAGCAACAGGAGCAAAGGTCTCTTCATAATCAAGCCCAAATTCTTGTTTATTTCCTAGAGCGATCAATCGGGCTTTGTATCTATCTAATGAACCATCAGATTTGAGTTTGACACTATAAACCCACTTACTTCCAATTGGCTTGACATTTGGAGGACATGAGACAATATCCCAAGTTTGGTTTTCCTCAAGTGCTTGAAGTTCTACTTCCATTGCTTGTTGCCAACACTCATGTTTCATGGCTTGTTTATAGCAAGATGGAATGCAAATAGAGGCTAAAGTAGCAGACATAGACACGGGAGATGAAAAACCATACCAATCAGGAGGTTTATGAGTTCTAGAACTTCTTCGAAGAGAAGTTGGATGACTTGCAACAGGAGGATCAGGATCAATTGTCGTAGGAAGCATGGGAGGGACCTCAGTAGGACCTACAGAAGAATTATTTGCTGGAGAAGTACGTCTATGATACACATGATCAGGCTTAAATCTTTGTATCTGTGGTGGAGACTCAAAAAAATATGGCATAACAGAGATAGAAGGAGGTTCTGAAATTTGTTGTATGCTAAAGAATGACTGATTATCAAAGAAAATCACATTCCTTGACACACAAACACGACGAGCATTAGGATCATAACAAAGAAATCCTTTTTGTGTTGTAGCATATCCCAAAAAAACACACTTGACAGATTGAGCAGTAAGTTTAGTTCTTTCATGTAAAGGATGATGAACAAAACACACACAACCAAAATTATGGAGATTTGAAAAATCTGGTGCATGCCCAAATAGACGAAGATAGGGTGAATCATTGTTTAAAGTAGGTGAAGGCAACCTATTAATTAAATAAACAGCAGTAGATAAAGCTTCACACCAAAAACGAGCAGGAACAAATGAATCAATTAGAAGAGTTCGAACAACATCAAGCAAGTGGCGATTTTTTCTTTCAGCCACTCCATTCTGTTGTGGAGTGAAAGGACAAGAACGTTGTGATATAATCCCATGACTTTGAAGAAAAGATTGAAATTCATTTGACATATACTCCCCACCAGAATCTGATCGTAAATTTTTTATTTTGGTGGAGAATTGTGTCTCAATGAAAGCAAAATAAACTTTGAACACAGAGAAAACTTCACTCTTTGACCTAAGAAAGTACACCCAAGTAAATCGAGTGAAATCATCGATAAATGTGATAAAGTATTTGTAATTTTCGTGAGAAATTACTGGAGTAATACCCCAAACATCAGTATGGACAAGTTCGAAAGGTTTAGTAGAGCGAGTGGTATGCAAAGGAAAAGGAAGAGTTTTGCTTTTGCCAAGTTTGCAAGATGCACAATTAATGTCAGTAACAGAATCTGAATTTTTATTGCCAAGCAAACTAGATTTGAGTAACATGTGAAGAACATTAGAATTAGGATGACCTAAGCGTTTATGCCACACTTCATTATCACATTTAACAGCATTACAAACAATAGAACTTAAAGACAAAGAGAGAGAAGACAAGAACAAAGGAAAAAGACGTCCCACTTTAGGTCCCTGTGCGATCATCTTCCCAGACACTTGATCCTGCACAACACAACCAGATTTTGAAAATTGAACATTACAATCATTATCAACCAGTTGACCAAAAGATATAAGATTAGAAGTCAAGAGAGGAGAAACAAAAACATTTTTTAAAGAGGTTGAAAGGTCACCAGTAGCTGTGATAGGTAAAGAAGTACCATCAGCTGTATAAATTTGAAGATTTCCTTTATATTTTTGGACATTAGAAAGTGGTAATGCATTGTTGGTCATATGATTTGAAGCAGCAGAATCGAATAACCAAGGTTTAGAAACAGAATATTTTTTACCTGATATTCCTAAAGCAGAAAAAGCAGAAACTATCATTTGTTTGACCATCTCAGGAGTAATAGAAGACTGACCAGAATTAGGAACATTAGAGGTGGGCAATGTGGCAGCAGAACTAGAAGCATTCAAGGAACCAACGGAGACATTCTAGGCAGTTTCTAATTTCTTAGGTGGCCGAGTGGTGCATTCTTTGATGATATGTCCTGTTTTCTTGCAATAATTGCAAAATTTCTTTGTACAATTTGTAGCTATGTGCCCAAATCCTTTGCAACTATAACACTGGATATTAGTCATATCTCTGCCTGCTTTAGACCTCCCTTGAGCAGCATAAGCAACTGGAATAGCAGCAGAATTTTGAGCCTTTTGTTCCACAACAGCTTGACTAATGAGTCGTTGTTCTTCTCGAAGAAGCTCACCTAGACAAATATCCAAGAGGGGAACTGGATTTCTGTTCATTAAATTTGATCTAATTCCTTCAAATTCTCCTCTTAACTTCATCAAAAACTGATCTCTCTTGCTTGTCTCATGTACGCTTTGGACAGCAGAAACTCCTTCTGGAGGTACTGTTGTATACACAATATCTGTGTATTCAGCCCAGAGATTTTCAAAGGAAGAATAAAACTCTTGGATTGACATGCTGCCTTGAACAAGACCCAATTCCAGCTCCAACTGAAATCGTCGTGCTGTGTTATTTTGGCTGTAAACTTTCTTCAAATATCCCCACATTTCTTTAGAGGTTTTATATGGCTTGAGGTTGAGAAGTATGGACGGTTCAACAGTTACAAGAATCCAAGACATAATCTGTGCATCCTTCACCTCCCATTTCACATATTTTTCCCTCTCTTTCTCTTTGTCTGGTATAGGATTTGTCCCATCAAGATAACTCCATAATTCCTTTCCCTTGACGAAGATTTGGAATTGAAATTCCCAGGCAGAATAATTCTTGCCATTAAATCTAACACAAAATTGTTCAAGCCGTTCTGAAGACATGATATAACTAGGAATTCAAGACTAAGAATGGAACAACAGGACAAGAATAACTAGACACCAAGATTTTGAATCAGCCAAGATGAAATAGTTTCAGAACCTAAGGCAGGCTCTAATACCATGCCAAAATAACTAGAAGAATTTCTGAAAAAAATACCTTGTTGAATCACTAAAAAGAGTACAGTATATATACAAGAGGGAGGGACAGCAAATCCCTTAAACCTAGGTCCTAAAATAGAAAGAAGGAACAACAAATCCCTTAAACCTAGGTCCTAAAAAAAGAAAGAATATTAATCCTAATTATACCAGAATATACAGTCAAATATACAAATAAATGAAGATTCAAAAATAGCACTAATTGTGGAGCTAAATAAGGAAAGCATATATTGACATTCGCAACATGCAGGGCCTGTTTCCTTGCAGAAAACAAATTTCCGTTTTCCATTTTCGATGAAAACTCTAGTTTTTATTTTCTGTGAAAACTTGGAAATTATGTTCATTTTCTAAAAGCAAAAAACCATTGTCTAATTTCGAAAATCAAAAAACATGTTCACATTATAATTGTTCTCTATGGTAATACAATAAAAAATGTATACAACATGTTCAATTTTTTTCTTTTCTATATTTTCTAATATAACATTTAAATAATTATAATTAAGTTATTAGTTTCCTTTTAGTTATTTTCATTACTAGCTTTTTCAAAAAACATTTAATTCATAATAAATTAAAGAAAGATAAAGGGGAATACAAAATCGTATTTATTGTTTAAAAATAAAAATAATAAGTAATGAAGTAAAAGGCAAAAATCAAAAGCATTATAAATTAAAAAAAAATGTTATAGTGAACAAGATTAAAAAGTAAAATTAGAATGAATATTAAAAAAAAAAAAAAAAAAAACCTCGAAAAATATCCACCTACCAAAGCAAAAGGATAATAAATAACAACAATTATAATAATAATAATAATAATAATAATAATAATAATAATATACATTGTAACAAATGCTTAGACTGGGGTTGCATTTGCAAGCCAACTAGGCAGCTCAAGAGTCAAGTGGAAAGCAAAGTAAAAGAAATTAATATTATCATCATCATCAACAACAACAACAGTAGTAGTAGTAGTAGAAAGTGTGGCTTGAAAGCCATAAAAAATTACACTGCTGTAGAAAACTCCATGTTTTCATTTGGAGAACTTGCTACATATTATAAAAGAAACCAATAGAAAGCAGCTTAAACTTATTTTCCAAAAGATATATCTTGGAAAACTGGAAAGTTGATTTTTTCAGTTTTGTATTTGGAAAAATATTGCATTAGAATACAAAACTCTGTTTTTCTGTTTTCTTGAAAAAATTTTCTGAAAAATTACTCCAATTCTCTGTAAGTAAACACACCCATAATGTCTATACAAGCTTGCCTAAAAGCTTGCCGCTCAAAAGGAGTTTTTTTTTTTTTTGTTTTTTTTTTTAGTGTCAAAGTGCCGCTTTAGTTAATAAAAATAACACAAGTCTCCCTTCTCCCTCCCCCATTAAAAAGTTACGCACACAATCAAAGAGAGAGAGAGAGAGAGCAAAAATGAATTGACAAAGAAAGGAAGATGTGTTGTTCACGGTGCACTGCAAACAATTATCCTTGTGAATTTTCTAATCTTTAAAGTATTAGAAATGATAATGAGGTGAAAAAAACCAGATGAGTTCACATACTTGAGAGCAAGTCTAGCTGCCAATTGTTTGTTCTTCAAGCGCAGGCAATACTGCCAGCTATTGCTCCAGATGCTTTGACCTCCATAACCTTGAGAATGTCCAGATATTGGATGGTTTTCTTCTCCACGTTCAATGAGTAGTTGAAGTAACTGGTCTGAAGCCCCATTACACAAAAAACGATCAGAAAGTGCAAGAGCATCCATTAGTTTTCCTTGAGCAATCAATCTGTACAAAAGATTACTAGTTAGCAGCAAGAAAGCGCAAAGTGAAAGCCAAATAAGAAGTGAAGAAGATATGGTGGGGGCCATTTGTTGAAAAGGGCATAACTAAAAAGGGTATTGGGCTTTGTATTTTCATTTTTTCTAAGATGCCGTGTCTTGCGCTTGCAAACACCAGGGTGCAAGCTCAACTCTCAAAAGCACCCACAAGCAAAAATACAAGTGTCAGCTACCTTCGCATTCTCCCTCCAAGACCCCACTATGCTAGGACCACAACTCGGTGGCTGCTTATTGTGCTTCTCTCAACTAAAACAAACCTAAAGAACCAGTAAATTTTTACATGAAATAAATTTCTAGTAGGTACAAAGCTGTAAAACAGTTCCATGAGAGTTTATGGATAGTGTTTCCTTTTGTATTCTTTCTCAAGGACCACTCTTCCTGTCATCATTCCTTAGCTCCAAAATGGAAGTTCATACACGCTCAAATACAATGACAACAAAAGGAAAACTACAACAACAAAATAAAAGGGAGAGATACAAAACAAGAAAGAAAGTAATACCGCTCTACAGCTTTCTCATAGGGTTCTTCATTCTCCCAATCCAAGGAAAGATAAACAATACTATCAACTTCAACATTATCAGATTTTGAGGAATCCTGTTGTGGATCAGGAGCTGCACCACCTTGACTGCTGAGGTCCGGCAGAGCTGTTGAAATATTTGTGCTACCAACAATGTCATCAACTTCTGACTCAGTATCGCTATCATGCTGCTCACGAAGTCTCTTAATAGCAATTCTTGAGTCAGTTTTAACCTCACCATCTTTAGCTTTTTGCTTAGATGTTACAGCAAATTCTGAAACCCTGTGGCGGTTAGTCTGCATTTGTATCCATCGGTTCAAAGTTGGGAACCTGTTAATGTTAAAAAAATAAATCAATAATTAAAGAAGAACTAGACAATCATGAAGTGAAGGAGTTATAACAGTGCTTCCATTGCCCAAAGCATGTACAGTACCTTTCAGATTGATCAAGGGCAAACTCATAAAACAGCCGGTCAGCGTCAGGTGCTGGCAATAATCCATCATCCAAGGAACTAGATATGGAAGAGTCACTGCCACTATTTAAGATACCACTCCCAAAAACACATGCTAACACGGCCCTTACTGGGGATATTTTAACCAAGTGTTTAACAATATCCAACTGGAGAGGGTACAAAGGGACTCCAGGAGTTGCCGAGGAGCGACTATAGCAATTAGGCTTGGAGGAAGGGGAAAGCACTTTATTGTCTGAGCCACTTTTAGGGCAAGTAGGAACAATAGGAATGCATGCCCATCCATGACCAGATCGTGGTGGATAAACAGGAGGTACACATGCTGATATAATTTCATGTACAAAATCAGCACACATAATTTCAGCTACCTTTCCAGCTGCATCAGTGCTGCCTCGGTCAAAGACCAGACGAGTTAGAAGCTGCAAAATATAATGGTAAAGTATGAATACATCTCTAATGAGATTGAAATAGAGGTAGGCCAAAATGCCATGCTCAGTTTTAAGCCCAACTTGAACAATAAAATTCAAAAAAGAAAAAAGAAAATTGGTTTCCATGCCAATTTAAGAATTAAGATGATATTGTTGCTTTGCAACACATAAATTTCTTAGTTACGACAATGAATTCCTTTTCAACATGGAAAAAACGAGATTGACCTTAAGCAATTGGATTGTAATATTGGGCTGATACAAATAAAAAATAATGAAGAAGAATTCACTAGATGGCATCACCAAATGTATAAAATGGAGGAGGTTTTTCCTATGCACTATATTAGTATCATTGTACTAATAATAATCCTCAGATTCATGCATTTCCTTAAAACATTGACCTCACAACTGTTATGAAGATCAGTCAAATAGGTAGGACAAGATCATAATTTCTCTGCAAGTTCCATGACCCTTGTACAAAAGTCATGGTAAGTGTTTCCACCATGTTAGATTGCACACGAACAAATTTACACAATTTCAACAGTTTCACATTGATGTTTTAGGTGTGGTTGCCAGTTATGTAATACAAAGTAACTGATCCATGATTTCACTTGTCTAGTGACTGTAGTTAGAGTTCTATAATGTTCCCCACACACAAGCATGGCTTCATTAAACCCCAAAATTACAAAGAAATATAGTATGAAAAGATAAGATCAATGATTTAACCAAAATAAGAGAATCTTCAGTAAAGATGGAAGAAAAGCTTACATCTTTAGGCCACTCATAAACAAGAGAGAAAAAGTTGAAATCATGGGTTGTATCAGTCCCATCAACTATGTCACCAATTGCAGCAATATGGAGAATAAATTGTGAGAGATATGTTGTAGGCTTTGCACTTAATGAACTAAAAAATCTCTTCCCAGTATCTTTTATATCAAAACCAACAGCCTGCGTGTTAATTTCTCCAGCTGCTGAACTTATAGGCATCTGTTTGATAACTTTCAACCCAAGCCCAAGAACCCCATCCTTATCAAGATCAGCTAAAACTTTCCGCTCTATATATTGGTGATCACCTTTTATCAAATTTAGCTCCGTTTCTTCATCAGCAATAGCTCTTGCAAGGTTATGAATCTTTCCTATGATTTTATGGGAGAGAGAGAATTAGAACTGCAGGAACAACTACAATATAATACTAATAATAATAATAATAACAATAACAAGAAGGCATAAAAATCTTTTGCACAAAAACAATTTAAAACAGAAGGGTACCACTCAGAAACTGCCTCTTGCCCTTGTGAGCATCTTCAATCATCTGATGAAGCATAGCAAGAGCACGTTCCTTTTGCCCCTGACGAATCAATTCCTTTGATGTTGAGATAATCTCTCCAGACAGAATTGCTTGGAGGCCTGGATTATCATCCTGAAAGAAAATATCAAGTCATGGAATCAACAACGAGGAAATTATTTCAGCATAAATATGCTAAAGCATCTATAAAGTAAAACTATTAGGATCAGGAAGAGCAACATCCATACGACTCTCCCAAGGATGGTTCATGGTGCTTCCATGGATAGCATTTGATTGTTCGCCTTCTACAAAGCAAGCAGAAGTACAAAGATTATAAGGGACATGGAAGGCTGTGTTTGACATTTTTTTTCCAAAATTTCAAGCATCTGTGGTCCAGTCAAATTGAGTACCTTCACCCCCCTTGTCACACATAGGTCAGATGACTAATTAGTAAACATAGTTTCAGATATAACATCAATTCCACTATTTCTTATCCATTGAAGAACCAATGTTTTGCCTTCTTATGCTCAGAAGCATACACATTCGTCTTGACTCATCTACTAAATGCCAAACAACGGCTCGGCTGCAATCAAGAAGTGACAGGAAACAAAAAGTTCCCCTTGTAAGATGCTCCATGTTCTAAAGGTCCTTGAAGAAGCTTTCAAATGTCACCACTTTGAGGTTCAATTTCAGAGAGGAGATGGAAGTATTTTGGGGAGACAGATTGACTATATAGATAAAAGAGCCAATGAATTATTACTGGGTACCAATCAGGGTTAATTTCAACTCAAGTCACTGAACTTATCACTAGATCCCATCAAAGTAAATTTCAATCTTTCCCTTAAATATCAATCAATTTGGATTTTAGTAACAATATAAAACCACTAAATCAGATTTCCATCAAAATTTTAACGTGAGAACAATTATAGACTTTTTAAATACATTTTGAATGGTGAAAGAAGACAGAATATCACCCTTTTTTTTGGCTAATAACCCAAAAAAAAAAAGTTTGAGCTAATAAGTACTTTGGATATTGTTTCAAAATTAGAAATTCTCTAAACTATAACTCCATTAACAAAGTTGTCCCAGATAAGATTGAATGATCAAAATGCCCTCTGAATTTACCTAATAACTCACTTTCTTTCTCTCCTAAACACACACAAGTCTAGCCCCCAAAGCCACTCTCACTAACCCAATAGTGTTACATTTGTGGTTTCTCTGATTTATTCTTTTAACAGAGCAATTGATCTTTTATCCATCAAAACAAATATAAATTGTTTCAAAATAAAATTTAATTTATTCTGAGAAGCGAAGAATCAAGAACAAAGAGCTAAGTTTGTAATTCCTTCATCTTGCACAACTTTTTCTTGCTCTTTAAAATCTAACCTGATTATTGCATTTTGAAAACCCAGAAGTTCATAATTTGCATCCTCCTCTGTTTAGCTTGAGCAGCCACAGTATTTGTTAGATCCTTGCCCAATCCATTTCAAGATGCGAAGGAGAGATTTGCAGTATGGGTACAAAAGTTTGGAAGTTATATGCTTTTCATAATCAACAACAGAAGATGCTTTGAATCTGGGTGCTCAAGTTTCACCTCAGGCTGTGCATGTTTATTGAGGGAAAGAGATGGTGAAGAAAACAAATAGACTGAAGATTTTAACTTCTGAATTTTGAAGGTAATTTTGTCCATGAAATTCAATAAATTGGGACACATCAGCGTTTGATTGACCGAAAAATTATTGACTTAACATAAGAATTAACATGTTTTTGTGGATTATAAATGATAGGGCCTAAAGTGCTTATTAGCTTAACCCTAGGATATTTTTTGTAATTAACCCTTTTTTAACTTCATGTTTTTACTTGCACTAAAAGAAGAGAGAGAGAGAGAGAGAAATGTCTATGGTGGTCCACTAAACATATAAAATACATTAAAAAAGTAAATAGAGCAGTTACTTCATACTTCTAGCTTGAATTTGCCTGGATTTTGATTGGAATGGTTTCATTGTTACAGAATCAAGGTTCGAAGATTTTAAGTGACATACAAATTTGGCAATTTCAATGGTATTTAGCAATTAGTTTGGTGAATATGGATGAAATTTGCCACATTTGTTGTAACCATAACAAGCAGCCAAAATAACATCCATTGTTTATGAAAACTATTTATCCCATAAAGTAACTTACTTGTTCCAACAATTCATACAGACGCTTGAGGACGCGTCGCGAGACAGAAATGACTCCCACTTCATGGATCTGATCCCAGTAAGTGGAACCTATCTTTGGAGAACCTCCTGGATATATCTCAGATAACATCACTTGAGCCTGCATGTGATACAAGCAAAAGCACGAAAGTAAAATCAAAACACTGGATCATGTTACAAGTGTTGGACAAAAACCAAAGCAAATATGTGTGTGTGTGTGTGTGTGTGTGTGTGTGAGAGAGAGAGAGAGAGAGAGAGAGAGAGAGTTGAAAACTATGGGCAAACAGGAGTTCAATTGCAATTATTGTAGTGGAATACCTTAAAGCAATCTTCAAGTACACAAGACTTACTACTGGTTGCTAAGGAAAAACAAGGATGTTTCATTGCTTAACAAAGAAGCATTTAAATCCAATAAAGAGCTCGGGATACTTCAAGAAGTTCACAGGCAACTGATTTTTTTACCTCTTCATCAAGAAACAAAGACTGTATGCCAAGGATATCTTTAACAATAATATTTCTCAACTTGAAATTTGAAAAGTCAATCAACTAGCAAAAATTTCATGGAACTAAGACAGATGGCAAGGGAATTGTATTGACTTAGCTAGGCAATTTGAAATTGTAAACATTGTTTGCAATATGAATGTGAGAAGGTAAGCATTAATTATAGGATTAATTACAAAGCATAGGATTAAAACACCAAGAAAAGCTTCAAGTTCATAGGGCAGGTAAGCATTGCCTGATCCAAAAGTTGTTGTGACATATTCGCGGACCTTGCACAAGTTGCAGCAACATCAATGCATAGAAGAACCTGGCAGCAAATAGAGATGTGTAATTCTATACAACTATTTTTCCTGAATGAGAAAGAGGGAACAGGATGCAAAGCAAAGTGAGAACTTACTGCAGCCAAAGGACCTAATTGGGAACGCAGGGAAGAAAAATCTAAGTCTTGCCCTGATGAAATCCCATCAGCAGCACGAGACACTGCATCTTCTACCTGGTAAAGAAACAAGCTATATTACCATCCATAGGAGATCTGGAATAAAGATTCCTTGGTAAAAATCAATGGAAAAGTTTCCTAAATAAGACTTTGTTCAAAATAAAATGAGAAGGATTAAACTGGGATTAAAAAAATACAAACATAAGGCATGGAATTTTAAGCACTAGCTTGCACCACAAATACTATCACAATAGAAAATGAACTTATGTACCACAAATGACATAAGGGTGCCTCTAACACCTTAAACGAAAAGGTTATGGAGCACTCATCCCGAAGAATTTCATAGCCAAAGAGATTAGAATAACTTGTCATAAACTCAAAGCATAAAAGAAGAGCTGCAGGCTCACCAATCTGGATTCAGATACTCTTCTGAAAGCACCATCTACCCATTCAGCCAATTCAAGGGTAGCTCTATCTTCTGCAGACAATGCAAATCGATGAACTGCTTCTTCCCCAATATCATACTTTGCCCTTTGCATGCAACTGGAGAATAAAAGAGTGACAACATACTTGCATCAGTTTCAATGAAAGATCTACCAATAAAAAAATGCAGTCCCTCCATCACAAATAATATGTTATGTAAAAATGGCTCAGTCCAGCCCTATCAGTGATCAATATATGATTATTGCAAGACGGAAAAAAAAAATGTAGGAATTAGTTTTCATGGCATAATGCTGCAAGTCATACTTCAATATAAGTTGTAATAAGTTTTATGGAATAATTCTGTAACATGATGTCACAAGTGAGAACTATATGCCTTGATGAATTTTCAAAAAAGAATGTACTCAATTTACAGGTTAAGTAGCTTGGATGGGGCCGCACGTAAAACAGTCAATGCCTCCTTCCATCTCCATTGGCGCTCAGATAATGGCAGAAGGCGCTGCAAAATTGGCAACCGCCATTGCCAATCTTCAATAAAATGTTTAGCAATAGATATTCTCCACTCTAGGGCTTGTCTTCCACCCGAATTCATTGTATCATTTAATGCATGATCTTCAGTGATGCCTGGTGGAAGATTGCGACGTAAGATATCAAGTAACAATCCAGTGAAAGAAATAACAAGTTCATTTCCCCCTTCACATGTAGTGACATTAGTATGCTCCCAAGGACATGTAGAAAGTGATTCAGCATTGCTTCCTGGTGAAGCACAATGCGTCAAATTGAGAGAGATATCGTCCATATGTAAAAGTGAAATTATAACATTCACCATCAATATCTGCATCATTAAATAGAATCAACATGATATAAATATCCAAAGAAATAACACAAGAAAAATAACTAATATTTGCTGCTGCCTACAAAGGAAAAGTGAAATTATAACATCCACCATCAATATGTGCATCATTAAATAGAATCTACATGATATAAACATCCAAAGAAATAACACAAAAAAATAACTAATATTTGCTGCCACCCACAAAATTCCAAAACAAATTGTTAAACAGCAAACTTAACATTACCACACTTAAAAAATCCAATTGCAGTCAAATGTCAAAATCAAAGGGCCAAAAAATGATAATTAATCTTTTAAAAGACTTAGTGAAAAAAACAATCTCAAACAATTTTGATGCACAAGTCCTTGATAAAAATACTTCCAGAAACAATGTACAAGACTTTTAGCCCACAGAAGATGTGTGTACTTGGTGAAATTTGCAAATTAAAATTGTCCTGTAGACAAAGACTTTATAGTCTAATGACAACCACCACCCCACCATAAAATACCCACCCATCCCAGGGAAAAAAAAAATAGAAGCAGAATGACCTTGCGCGGAATATTTGTAATAGCCTCCAAATGGTTTTTCAATTCTTTCAAATGGCACAAAGCTGCTTCATGATGACTCTCTCTTTCATCAGTCATAGATCTTTCCATTACTGCTAGTGCAAGAACAATAGATTCCAAGGCATAGCGCATGTGCATAAGTTCAATGTCTTGCATCCTATCAAAAGACAGAATAGATGAGTGCATTGAGAATAATGAAGGTGGTCCACCAAGTAAATGAAGCTGATAGACAAAGGTCATTGCTAAAATCACTAAGGAATGCATCATGCAGATATCTGGACTTTGTTGTTAAAGACACATGCACAGTTTTCAAGGGAAACAAGGACATCATCAAATGAAATAAAGCATTATTATTGATTTCATGCGGGCTGCAGCATAGAATAGATATAGAATTATTAATGAACCTGAAAATATTCACCGGGACATTCATCCTATCCTTAATTGGGTAGGTATATTTCCCATAAACACATGAATGGCAAGATGAATCTAAAACAGATATATAACAAGATATCAAAAATTCTGCATGAGATATGATCAAAATATGCAACAACAAGGTTCTCAAGTTCCAAAGCTACAGACCATTATAGTCAACACAACGAAATGAACTGCATACATGAATAAAAAAATGACATCTATCATTTTTCTCTCTATCTCTTTTTCTTTTTGTTACAGCTATTCTCTCTCCGAAGGCCAAGTTAAAGCAACAACGGATAAGTAGGGTTCTTCAATCACACAAAATATTTTCTTAAGAAATCCCTTAAAGTCTCTTTTATCTCAAGTATAGGGAATTCGTAAAAATATAAAACCAGGTGAAAGGAAGTTGCAACATCTTTGTCTGGTATGCAGGACAGAGCAAGCAAACACTGCTTCCTCCCATTAATCACATCTCAAACCCACTAACTAAATACCAGCTTCTCAAGTCCCAGCTAGAATGCATAATCAGAAAGAAAATAATCATCCGACCTGCTTTGTTAACAATTTTGGACAAAAATATACTGGTATCAAGATTTGACATGTACAGTTCCTTATATAGCAACAAAACAAACTTAAAAAAATTCAATTACAGACCTTTTCCAGGCTGCTGCAGTAGAAGCAATAGGCTGCATGCTAATTAACTCAATAGCATCCTGAAATTTTATGACTGGAACAACATCGAAAAGCACCTACAGAAAAATTTATCCACTACCAATTCAATATCTAAACAAATTGAAAAAGATTCAATCTATAGAATACATGTTAATGCCAGTTGCGCATCACTGATAGCTGAGTCTTTTATAATCATATTAACATAATAATAGGAAAAAAAAAGGAAAAAGAAAAAGAAACCACACAACTGTCCAGTAATTGCTAATATAATAAACAATTACACATCAACAAAGAAATATATCACCAGAAAAACTATATGCATCTGAAAAAAAAAAAAAAAAAGAAGAAAAGAAAAGAAATGATACGTTGATTAAAAAAATTGCTACTAACTCTGCAGTCTCCCAACCAAATAAGTAATAAGCAGTTCAGATTGGCACATAAGTTTGCGTACCCCTTGAGTATAATGTACAAGAGTCTTACCCGAAGAGGACTCTGAACAGAGAGCCTTTCCAGCACAAAGTTTTCGACAAAAGGTTCCGTTTGATTATCTTCATTTCCAGAAATTACTTGTCGGTTGCCAGACAACAATAATGAGGACTTTGAATTCCATGATCGACCAGAATTGACACAAGCAACAAAAGAGGCAAGATCAAGCCGGTAACATAATGAATCACACAGATGTTCCACACAAGATATCTGTGAAAACCACAAATATAAGGCACTTGTATATTCAACCAATCCTTTAGACAAATAAAAGAATAACAACAAGAAAAATTTATTTATAAGGAAAAGAAAGAAAATTACCTCATCCATTTGATTACTGTACAGTGAACATTCTTCCAGTCGAAATACTTGTGATTTACTACAGGTCCAGAGAAGTTGCATTAATTTCTTTCGAGCTGTTGTCTTACCAGATAACAGATCCCAACCCATCACAGCGACTAGCGGCCTAAGTCGTGGAAACAACATCAGAACCTGGAATATTAATCAGTAAATAAGATTTATACTGAAAACTCCAACTTGCAATATAATGAATATGCATTCCAAACTACCATAATTAACTGCCAAATGCAAAAGTGTGCACATACATTGCTAGCCTCTTGAAGCTGCTCCCTCTTGACTGCAGAGAGTGCTGTATCCATGACACATTCAAGGACATGTAATCCAGAAACACGAGCATAATGGTACATGTCTCTCATGCAGAAACTGACTGCAATATTCAAGGATGAAGATGGATCACTCAAATCTGCATCCGTTCTTGTTTCTACCAGATACCTTTGAAAGCGTTCTATTGGGGGTGGAATCTGGTTGTTGTCAAGTGTTTGCAATGTCTCAATTTCTTGACAGAGCAAGTTATCCTGGATAGCCTGCAATAACCACCTTTTTCTAATCATAATATCCAAACACAAGTCATAGAATAAATAGCATTAGATCGATTGAAATTTCATATGCCTAAACAACATATATCCACAACCTCAAGGATGATAGCAAAAAATCCATTAGCCAGAAATCTATCATCATTCAAACAAGAAATAATTAACAGATTTTTTTAAAAAAGTATGAAATGGAAAACACATAGTAAATCAATAGTATCAGATCCTAAGCAGCTAAGAGACCTTTTGGGACTTCTAGTTTACTAGCCAAGGTCTACCTGCTCAAGCAAAACTAGTTCAGATTCACACCTACTCAAGCTTGGTCTAAATTTGAAATTCTGCAAGGAATTCCTTACTTAAGAAGGGGAGTATCCAAAGGTATTTTCAGAAAGTTTTAGCAACCAAATTTTGAGATTTTTTTCCTACAAATATAGATATAGATATATATATATATATATATATATATATATATACAACCAAATTTTGAGATTTTTTTCCTACAAATATATATATATATATATATATATATACATATATATATATATATTTGTAGGAAAAAAATCTCAAAATTTGGTTGTATATATATATATATATATATATATATATATATATATATATATATATACAACCAAATTTTGAGATTTTTTTCCTACAAATATATATATATATATATATATATATATATATATATATATATATATATATATATTTGTAGGAAAAAAATCTCAAAATTTGGTTGTATATATATATATACAACCAAATTTTGAGATTTTTTTCCTACAAATATATATATATATATATATATATATATATATATAGATTTTTTTCCTACAAATATAGATATATATATATATATATATATATCACAATCATCAATGAAAAGCTAAGACCTTCCTACATCTATCTATCTATCTATCTATAAATATATAAGACCTTCCTAAAAGATTGCCAACAATATTCGACCACTAGACACTACACATGAGAAAACAAAAGTGAGTATTACCTGAATAATTTCAACAACTTGTCTACAATTTGAAGAAAGAGCCTCTCTATAAATATGTAGCAACTTGTCTTGCATGACTTTCCAAGAATCTCCATACCCTTCTCGTCTTGACAAAACCCTCACAAGGAGATCTTGCAAAACCGTGCTATTAGAAACATCAAAAGGCAATATGAATAAATGTGTAGAAGATGATAAAGGAAATATGCAGTAATTTTCGCATATTCTCTCCAAACAGCGAAAAAATGAAGTATGACAGTAGAAAATTATCTAGATAAGTTATGACCTTAAATAGATTAATTAGTGTCCTCAAGAAAGCTCTCCACAACGAATGCATGTAATAACCAACAAAAAGTTCATCTCGAGTTAAAAAAGGCAGAACATATTAACTGTTCTCCTTTAACAAATGGAAGGTAATGAGAAGTCAAGGAGGGCGTAACGACTGAAAAATACTGTATGCAAGAAGTCCTCAGACTAAGATATAAAATTTAATACATGAAGAAATCCCCAGAGAATGGGGGGAAAAAAAAGAGAATATGAAGAAAAACAAGGCCAGGATGACAACTATAGACAAAGCATATTCAACAGTCAACAAGGGGAGAACGCTCTCCAAGCCATATTAATATACCGCTCGCAATCCACATCCACACACCTGTTCTTTTTCTTCCTTAATAAAGATGACGGATATCTTTAAGAGTGGCAAACTCATCTTTGCAGCAAGAAACGCTCTTATATAGTCTGTTCTAAGAATCTCTAATATAAGATGTGATTTCTCCTAAGCATCTTTTGAGCAATTGCTTTGATAACTTTGTTTTCCTCCGTTTGAATACAAAATAAACCTTATGTACTACGCTTAACCACCCTGCTACCCCACCTCCTCCTTTTCCAATTCTCTTTTAAGTTAACAAAGATGGAAATCATATTACTGTTTTAATTTTCTAACTACACCCAGAAAATTTTTTAAAATAATAACAAGAACGAATTATTCATTATTGTAACTTTCATTTCATGTTAAAAAGAACACCAATTATAGACGTACCGATACTTAGCCTCCTCCACTCCACGATCAATGTGAAGATAACGAATGTGAGAAAAAGCTCCTTCTTCAGCTTCTGCCTCTAAGTTCTCCTTCATGGCGTCTAAGTGAGCTAACTGAACACTTCTTTGAATCAGATCAAACACCTTCACCACTTCCTCCTCAAAATCATCATCCTTCACAATATCCGTACTTGCATTCTCATCCCTCCTTACTGCTATAGCTAACCCAGAATTCTCAACCTCGTCTCCCTTCAATTGCTGCTGTATATTCCAGCACAGTGCTTCAAAAACATCAGCATGATCCAAAATTACCCTTCTTAAACACATTATTTCTTCTTCTTCAATGGAAGGAACAACAGCAGAATCTGCCCTTCTCTCCCTCCTTTGCTCCTCATTAACACCATCATCATTAGTATCCAGTCTAATATCTGGTTTCAATCTCTTCACTCCCAACTCCAAAACCTTATCCAAAACCTGCAAACAATTCCCCAATTCACCACTCCCATCCTTCAAATCTTCGCTTCTATCCAACAACTCGTCTTTCCCTTCAATTCTTTCTTTCTCACTAAAATCAATCTCCTCCTTCTCCCTTTCAATGCTCTCCAAGTCCACATTCTTTCGCATGCTCTCCGTCACCAAATCGCTGAGAACTTGAACCAATAACAGAAACTCCGCGCGCAATCGCAAGATACCTGGATCGAAACTCCATGTCCGTGACGTGGGGTTACTGTATTGCAAGAGCTCTAAGGTTGATAGGTAAGTAAGGAGAGAAGGGGACGGACAAGATGGCGACCAGAGGATGTTATCGAAGCGGCCAGAGTTGGCAACTATGGTTTGAAGAATTGCGAGGGCTAGGTCAGGATTTTTAGATCGGAGAGCTAACAGGGTAGCTCGCAGTGGCTCGAATTGAGCTAAGTAAAGGTGGTTCGCGGATAGGCGCGATAGGAGCTCAGTTTCTTTATCCATTTACAACGGATTTTGATTACAAACTCCGATCGATCATGTCCGTTCTATGATAATCAGGTTGAAGATTGGGCTAATTGAGATTGTAACATACAGACGTTGGAATTTTCTTTTGCTCCGAACTGCGAAATCGGGACTTTGGTTCTCGGGAAAGTGAAACGGAAACAAACCGGAGCAATCGGAGAGGGAAAATTTTAGATGCTTAGTGAATAGAGTGAGGATTGGATTGGATTGGATCGTTTTGTTTAAAGTTAGGTCCAAAGGCCCAAAGGAATATGGGTTTGGCCCATCACAGCCAGAATCCAATGTTATTTTGCATTTCCAACCAGAGTCATTACTTGTCGGCTTGAACCGTAAACTGAATTCACTTGAGTCTCGTTTAGCATTGTCTTTGACAAAATTATTTTTCAATAAAAAATTTTATATGTTATTAAAAATACTTTTTAAAATTATTTTTAAATAAAAACAGGTAAATTGGTTTTTTTTTAAAATATGTTTAGAAAATAGCTTATAAAAAATAATAAAAATTAATCAATAAAATAAAAAAAAAATTATAAGTATTTTTTTAACTTCTAATAGCAATCATAAACCCGTCCTAAATTAGTTAATTTAGTTTAATGTAATTTCTAGGTAAATGCCTACAAATTGGAGGAGCTTTACATTTATATGTCACCTTCCAATATTACAAAACTATCTCAGCAGCTTTTCATTTTCCTTTTTATGCCTCTTGCAAAACCCATTGAAGCAGTTTTTGTTGCACCTATATTTGGACATTGGGTTTGGAACTAACACTTATTTATGTAGCTTATTTGATGAGTTGAGTTTATTTTTATCCTTATTTAGTATTTTTTGATGAGCTAATTTCATTTTTATTTTTGTTTGATGAAAACTACTCTTTAATTCCATTTTTAACAAAATACTAAATTCAAAATTGGCTTTATTTTTTTCATTGTGTTGTCCTTGTTTTTTATTTAGAAAATTCATATAAAATCTTAAATAGTTAATTAAATAAATACATTATTCCATAAAAATAAATATTTTAAATTTATGGTCAATTACATTTTGGACCTTTGATTATAAAAAAATAAAAATTAAAAAAAATCAAACATTCTCATTAGTCCATTTTATATCAAATAAATATTGTTAATTTAAAAGATAAATTATAACCTATAAGTCTATGGTGCGAAGAATTATTAAAAATTTTAATTTTGTAGTAAACACTTAATTACTAAATTAATAATTTTATATACACAAAAAGTCCAATTAAGGTCTTAGTAATTTTAAAGATGACTCTTGTATCTATGACAAGCCTTGAAGCCCTTGCTTCTTGACAAGCCTTTTCAAATTCCTTTGGCAGTTCATCTTCCTAACCTATTCCATGGCCAACAGTAGCAATAGTAATCTCTCTTCATCTTTGGAAGATCAATATGCTTGTATTCAAATTGCTGACGAAGAGGAAGGAGGGGCTGTTGTGGGGGGAGAGGCTTTACATAGTTAATCTGAGAATTTTAAACACTATCTCGTGGACCTATTTTAACTGACAAAACCATAAAGTTCAACTTTTCGAGCAAGATGACTGCTAACATTTGGAGACATATGTGTGGGGTGTCAATTAAAGAACTTAGGCAGCAGAGATTCTTATTTAGGCTATTCCATGAACTTGACTTTCAGCGTATCTTGGAAAGTGGCCCTTGGTCTCATGAACAAGGTTTGATTATTTTACATAAACTGAAGGAGAATGAGAATCCTTTAAGTGTTAGTTTATCAAAGATGGAGTTCTGGATACAAGTATACAACCTTCTATGAAGATTTAAATGTGAACAGGTTGCTTCAATCACCAGTAATTTTGTGGGATTTTTTATGTCCTCTGACCCTAACAACTTTTTAAGCATTTGGAGAGACTACCTTAGAATATGAGTATGCTTGGACGTTACTAAACCACTCAAGAGGAGGATGAAACTAAGAAAGGAAAAGGGAGATTGGTTTTGGGCTTATATCAAATATGAGCAACTATCTACACTTTGTTTTGTTTACAATATTATTGGTCACTCCGAGAGGTTTTGCCCATTAGGCTTTCATAATTAGGCACCCCAGGAAAGACCTTATAGGAATTTTATGCATGCTCTGAATAGAAGGAGTCAGTCTTTGCAGGGGAGTAAATGGTTAGTGCTGGAAGGTAATAGTGGAACAATGCTGGTGTAGAAAACTGATGGTATTCTAGTTACTTCGAAGGGTAATGGCAGTATTGATATCACCTTGGCATCTATTGGGGGTGATAATAATAGAGGTGAACTTATGCAAACTTATCTTACTTTTGAGGCTTTCGAGAAGTCGAGTATTGAAGGGGATGTTATTGTCGTGATGGATTCAAAATGTAGATGTAGAGAGGACTCTAAAATTGGAAAAAGGTTGAATTTGATGGATGCAACCCCTGAGGTGGAATTGGATGCAAAACAAAAGAATTTAGCAGTGATTGATGGATTAAAAAATGTGTTAAAGACGGGTTCTAATTTCCTGACCCGCCTAGGATAATGAGTTTCTTAGTATGGAATTACCGAGGTTTAGCCAACCCCCAAGCAATTTGAGTCCTAAAGGACCTTATCAAGGTCCATAGGCCTTGCATTATTTTTCTAAATGAGACTTTAGTAAATATTGAAATATTGGAGTGGGTTCAAAAGAAGTTGGGTTATAAGGGATTTCACGTGGTTGAATGTGTAGGTCACAGTGGTGGATTGGCAATGCTATGGAAGAACGATAGTTGGGTTAATATTATTTCTAGTTCTTGAAATCACATTGATGCGGTGGTTAGTATTGAGCATATTGGTACTTAGAGATATATGGGGATTTATGGGTGTCCTGATTAAGGTAGTATAATACCCAAGGTCTCCATAGCTCATCAGAATTATAATAATACCATAAAATATAAATTTTATAAGTATAGTATCAATGATATAGCGATTTGATGAAAAAAACTCTTGTTGGTGCTAAGTGTTTGAGTGTATATTTTTATGAAATATGAATATTTATTGTATATTTTATTGAATTAATTTTAGGCAATATGGCTTAATTTAAGCTTATTATGATATGGGAAGGTAAGATTTAAAATGCCAAGTGAAAAGGAAGGGAAAAAGTTACGAAAAATTTTTAAGTTCAGGAAACGTTTTCGGGTGGACTTGTTGATGGGCTTTTGGACTCAAAGCCCAAGCCCATGGAGTGGCCGGCCCTAAGGCCTCTAATTTTGGTGGAGCTTGATCAACTTATGGTTAGAACAAGTTAATAAGGGGTTAGGGTAAGAAGGAGTTAGAATTAGTCACCTTTGTTGACTTATGTCAACTTTAACACCTAAGCTTTCCACTTTTCCATCACCATGTCTATGTTCATTTTGGTGATGATGAGATTTATTATTATGATGCTTAGTCACCATACACCTAAGGGCCATCTCAATCATCCACCTTGATCAATCTTAGCCCTCCATCTTAAGCAAAAATGTGACCATTGATCTTGTAGGATTAAATCACCACCATTGATTCTATTTGTATATAAAGTGAAAATGTGTTAAACCATTTCATTTGTAACCTACACCAAAAATTACACCCTCACCAAAGACTAAAAATCTCTCAACTTGTTCTTCAACCTAGAGCTAAATTTGGAGCATTTTAATGTGAGATTTATTACTTAAGTGATTCCTTTCTTTTCTTAGCCTAAGTGTGATAGATTGTTAACAACTACTCCTTTTCTTTTAATTTCTATAATTGGATTTTGGTGGAGTGATTTAAAGAAGAGTTAGTTTGGCATGTTAATTGATGAAATATGAGAATGGGGGTTAAGGATTTGGGGTTTAATAGGTGAATAATAATAAGGGAAGCTTGAAAAATCAATAAGGAGAAAGTTTAGGTAGGGTTCGGCCAACCTAGGATTTTTAGGGGAAGTGTCCAAAATTTTTTTTAACACTATCTAAGGTTATTTGGGATTTAAAAATGTGGTTTAAAAATGTAAAATTTGAATTTAGAGATTTTATTCAAAAATTAAAATTCTTGAAGGCATAATGCATGATATAAGGGAAGTATGTAATATGAGGTGTATTTTGATGTTTGATTGTTGTTGTAGGTTTTGCATGACATTAATTTCATTTTTGAAAGATCAATTTGAGATTGATTGAGAAATTTTGGGTTTTCCCCAAATCATCCCAATTTGGTGAAGTTAGGGTTTATGGGAATTGAAAGAGATTAATTTCAATTAGTGTATGAATGTTGATTGTTTGAGTATTAATTTAATAAATCCATTTTAATTTAAAGTTTGAAAATGAATTTGATAATTTTTCCTAAATCTTGTAGTTTTGAGTTACATTGGGAGTTTCAAGATTTAAACTTGAATTTTTAAGATTAATTGGTTAAATAAGCTTGTAATTGATTCAATTTGATGTTTATGAAGTCAATTTGAAATGTGGTTGATGAAAATGATTTTTCAACTCTAATTGGAATATACCAAATTTGAGATTTTGATTTTTGAGTTTTGTTAATTCCCCTAAATATTAGGAAATTATTTGCATTGGTTTCCATTGATGAATATAGGATTTAATTAAGGAATTAGAAAAGAAAAGGAACCTAATTGTTTTGATGAAAGGATTTGGACAACATGAGATTTTGGAATAAAGTGATTAAATAATTAATGTGTTTAAGTATGCTATTGTTTAATGTATTGGAATGTGTTTTGGGGATTAATAGTAGGAAGTTGATGTTAAGTTGAGTTTAGAATTAAATTAGCAAGTTAAAGGAGTAGAAATTAATATATGATTGTTTGGGTGTATTTGTAGAATCGAAAGGCAAAGGCATTGCTTGGGATACCAAGGAGCCTCGTTATAATCTACTTAGGACTATTGGTATAGGAGTTAAGGAGCAAGAGGTGAGTACCTAATAATATTATATTACTTATGCTTTAAATATAAGCATGAATGTTGAATCATTTTCCTAATTGAAATGCATTGCAATTTTTTGGCATGCATGATCTGCTCGACCGATTATTGAATCAAATATTCTTCATGGCACTTGGCCAAATGAACCTTATTGCTTAATCTCATAATATGATCAATGATGGGAACTTGATTATTTATTGGTATATTATCCATTGAATCATTTCATGGATAGAAAAATAAAATGTTATAATGATATCATGATAAGCAGAATACCCCTCTGATGTGGGGCAATACATCAGACCTTGTGCACAATGGTAATGAACCCACAGATAGGGTAAAGATTATCCAAACCTTAGCTGGGAAAGGTTTAAGGTCCCCAGTACGTACTGCCTGATCAGTTGTACGTGTGACTAGGAATGGGGGAGTGAGCAAGGCGTATGCCGCCACTCGATTGATTATGGGGGAAACACCCCTTTTCTAAGAAAGGAAATGTTCTGCTAAAAATATAATATTTATTATATATGGAAAAGTATTCCGTAAGAATAATTCTCGATCCGTTTTATTTTATTGCTATAAGAAATCATCATGAGACCACATACCCTTTGTTTATTTTATATAGTATTATTTTGTGTTCACTGAGCTTTGTCTCACCCCATTGTTGTTATTTATTTTCAAGACTAGTTGATAGTTAGGCAAGATAAATTCCAAGTTCTACATCTTCGCTTGGAAATTGCATTGCTAGTTTTAGTATCATCATGTACATATTATGTTGTATTTTAGAGGTTTCACTCTAGAGCTCCATGTTTTGTTAAAGTCTGTAATAATGGTATAACTTAGAATATTATTAGTATGTGTGGTTGGATGTTACCTTAGTATAGTTTAGATACATAAGTAATATTCACTTGAGTTGCAATTAGATTACTGGAAAATGGAGTTCAAAAGCGATAAGCATGAAAATGAATTTAAACGATAAATGACTATTACATAGGTAGTCAACACGATAATCGGTAATAAGGAATAAGAATTATGGCTATGATCTTAGGTCAAGGATAATGTAATAGTAATAGCTTATGAGTTATAGGTTGTTCTACGGGTTTAGGTGACCTTACGTCTCCCTATACCTGTGAGGCCTTGCCCAAGCACCGGTCCGATCCGCCGAGGGATCGAAATGCTCTTCGGGAGAAACTCCACGATTGGAACTCGCTGTGAGTTCAGAAAATTGATTTTTGTATTTTGAAGGTTGAAAAGTGAGTCGCCACTTTAATTTATTTATTTTAATTGGGAAAATTAACGAAAACCCAACACGATTGACTCCAAAATTTGATTTTATCCCAATGAAAAAATGCACCAATCCACAAGAGACCAAGGAGGGCTCGGGGATCAGATTTTGGTAATTACACAGTTTAAAAAAATGTTATTTTCTTTAGCTTGGCTTGAAATGCAAAATATCTCTTAAAATTGAATTTTTGTGTATGCATGAACAAAAATATAATGATGAATGAACATATATGTATATATATGATGTGATGGAATGACAATAATAAATAAATAGGCCAGATAAATCCTACTTAATTATTATAATATCAAAACAAATGGAATAAAGGGGATCTTTACTCTAGCCCTTATGGGTACTAGGGAAAGCACACATTCCATACTTAATAAACTGAAAACAAAATCACAAAATAAAGGATTAATGTGAATAAATAAAAGGAAAACAATATTGATAAAAAGATTTTTGGAGTTGATGCCCTTTAGATTGGCAGCCTGCGTATCCTATTAAATAGGAATCAAACCCTACGCAGTTCTCCCTTCTTGCGAAGGAGGGGTTTTAAAAATGTGTTGGTTTGCTTATTAACTTAATTCTGATCCTTAAATTAATAAGTTATTTAGATCTTTTCAGTTTTAGACCTAAATATAATTCTAGATCTGAATTTAGAATTTTAAAATGGGAAAGGGATTATACCTTTGCTTTTCTCGGCTTTCGAACGAATGGAACTAGTTTGGCTCCGGATCTCAACTCCACTTTGATTCAAAAGAAACTTGAAATCTGGATTGCTTTGAAATGCGTTGGAATGCCTCAAATGAGCTTGAAATGTATTGGAATGTGTTGGAAGTTGTGTCAAATGAGGGTGGAGGAGGCTCCTATTTATAGAGCTGACAGAGGAGGTGCCGGCAGTACGGACGGTGGCATCAGCGTGGCGCTGGCGGCAGGGGCGGCACTGCTGACGCGCCGGCCATCCGGGCGACACGCCAGACGTGCCGGCCATCTAGGCGGCACGCCAGACGTGCCGCCATACCGGCGGCATGGATTTCTGCCGTGCCGCCTACTGGGCGGCACGAAAATCATGCCTCCCAGCGCCACTCGCGCGGCTCAATCTATTTCTGTCCGTTTCAGGCCTGTTTCAGCTCCGATTTGAGCTCTGTTTGATTCTGTGGATCTGTAATTGAAAGTCGATCCACTGGAGGTGCATTTTTGAGGGTTCACAATACCCTAGGACAGTCATGGCTCAAAGATGGGTCATGACAGGTAGACATCATGAATCCTAGGATTTACTCAAAAGTTTGGCTCACGCATCATTTTTACCATAGTGTGTACTTAGTGATTTCAACAATTTGCTTAATAATTCAGAAAAAATTAGGAGCACTAATTACCTAAATTGGCTATTAAGAGGGTTCAAGGAGGCTATTTTGGATAATAGACTCCAAGATTTGGGTCTTCATGGTGCTTAGTTCACATAGATTAAATCTAGAGGTGTAACTGATTGGAAGGAAGAAAAACTTGATAGAGGGCTGGCTAATAGAGCTTAGTGCAATATGTTTAAGAATGCTAAAGTTTGGGCTATTGACATTACTTCCTCGGATCATTTGCCTCTCTTTCTTGGTCCTAAACAGCTGATCTTTATTCCCAAATCTAAGAGGTTCCAATTTGAAAACCTCTGGCTTAGAGAAAGGGATTGCTACGATGTGATTAAACGATGTTGGGAGTCATTAAATGGTTCAGACTTTTAGTAGAAAATTGAAATGTGTGGCTTAGAACTTTCAAAATGGGGTGGTGAGATTGCTAAAGATTTTCAAAAAAGAATTGATGCATGTAGAAAGCAAATGGCCGGTTTGCGTAATAGAAGAGATGTGGGGGTGTGTATGAATATGACAAGGCAAGAGATGAGTATCATTTAGTCCTTAATCAATAAGAAGTCTATTGGCACCAAAGGGCTAAACAACTTTGGCTTAAAGAAGAGGACACCAACACACAATACTTTCATTCTTTTGCTACCAATTGACACAAAAATAACCAACTCAAGAGACTCAAAGATGAAGCAAGAAATTGGCAATACAATGAAGTGGAAATCCAAAGAATTGCAACTAATTATTTTTCACAACTCTTCGCCTCCTCTAACCAGGTGAATGATTTTGATTTTTCTTATATCAAAGCTCAAATTTCGAATGATCAGAATTCTTTACTTATGACACCTCTATCTGATGATGAAGTCAAAGATGCCATTTTCAGTATGCATCTTGCAAAATCACCAGGCCTTGACGGTATAAATTCGACCTTTTACCAGCAGTTTTGGCATATTGTGGGTATTGATTTGATCAATTTATATCGTGATTTCTTCAGCTCTGGCTCGATTCCCATGGGCCTTAACAACACTTCTATTATTTTAATTCTAAAGAAGAGGAACCCAAAGTATAGTGGATTTGAAACCAATCTCACTATGCAATATTACTTATGTAAATAGATTAAAGCAACTTCTGCCTTCTTTGATTTTTGAGAATCAAAGTGCATTTATCTCCGCGAGGTCCATAATTAATAATGTTTTGATTGCTTATGAGTTTTCTCATTATCTAAAGAGAAAGACACAAGGCAAAAAAGGGGTGGCTGTGATTAAGGTTAACATGTCTTATGCATGCAATAAAATGAAGTTGGATTTTCTCAAGAAGATAATGGTGACCATAGGTTTTGATATTAGGTGGATTAATGGGATTATGAGTTGTGTTAGCTCTATTCAGTAGCATGTGGTTATGGGTGGCTATGAATAAGTTACAATCACTCCTAATTGTGGCTTGAGACAAGAGGATCCTTTGTCCCCTTATTTATTCTTGTTGTGTGTGGAAGGATTAAGTTCTCTCATCAAGAAAAAAGAGGATTGTGGTCTTTTACATGGCTATAGTATGGTAAGGGGTGCACCTTCGATAAGTCATTTGTTCTTTACAAATGATTATTATTTGTTTTGTGGAGCATCAAAGAGCGAGTGTCAAGTATTGCAAGGAGCTCTGAAATCATATAGGTTGGCATCGGGACAATCTATCAACCTTGCTAAGTCCTCAATTAGCTTTAGCAATAATGTGAGTCATGATTTGCGAGTTGAACTTAGTGGACTATTGCAGTTTTGGCTGGTATAAGACTATGGTAATTTCCTTGGTCTTCGTTCTGTTGTTAGTCGAAAAATAATTGCACAGGCTATACCTAATTATGTCATGAATGTGTTCTTATTGCCTATTGAACTATGTAATGAAATTGAGAAAATGATGAATGAATTTTAGTGGTCTTCTGGTATGGGTGAGGGGCGTGGGATTAAGTGAAAGTCATGGGAGAGATTATGCTCACCGAAATCATATAGAAGTGTTAGGTTTAAGAAATTAAGGGAGTTCAATGTGACAATGCATGGTAAACAAGCATGGCATTTTATTACTAACCACTATTCTTTGGTATGCAAGATCTATAAGGCTTGCTACTTCCCTCGTGGGTCTTTTCTTAATGCTAAGCTAGGCCACAATCCTAGTTATGTTTGGCGAAGCTTGTTGGAAGCTCAGCCTATCATTGTCAGGGGGCTAGAATTTATATGGGTAATGGTGTGGCCACATCTATTTGGAATTCTCCTTGGATCATCTCATCTAATTCAGGTTATGTTTCTTCTTTGCCTCTTACTAATATTGTCAATGCAAAAGTGTGTGATTTGACATCTGTGGGTAAGAGGAAGTGGGACCAAGACATCATTAATGATCTGTTTGTTGAAGAAGACAAAAATAACATTTTACAGGTTCCTCTCTCAATTCTTGATGTTGATGATCAATGGTTTTGGCTTTTTTACCAAAATAATGTATTCATTATAAAAAGTTGTTACAGATTGATTATTGGGGAATTGCAGCAATCGCCGGGCACTGTTTGGAATCGCATTTGGAATCTTAAGGTACCTCCTAAGGTATGAAACTTTATGTGGCGTCTATGCTCTGGTTACCTTCCTACGGCTGACAAGCTTCGTGGTATGAGAGTAGAAAGCTCACCAGTCTGTAAATGGTGTGAGAATGCTCATGAATATGCTCACATGTGCTGTTTTTCTATTCTATAGCGTGGGATTGCTTGTTTTTGTCTCACTTGGATGTAAATAACCCTTCTACTTCTTCTATTAGGTCTTGGGTTAATTTTTTAATCAGAATTCTGTGGAAATTTTCTCTATGATGTGTTGGCCTCTTTGGAACCATCATAATAATTAGCTTTGGAAACAAATTTCGTCAACTGCCTTGAATATCCTTAATGTCACGAGCCATATTCTCCATTAGTGGCACAATGCTCAAACTTTGCTTGCTTTTAATCTGCCACGTGATTTTATATAGCAGGAGGGTGATATTAGGTGGGTTCGGCCGAGTGAAGGGTGGCTTAAAGTTAACATTGATGCTGACCTTTATGCTAGCAATTTTCGTATGGGAGTTGGGTGTGTTGTGAGGAATGCTTTTGGGCAGTTTGTGACAACACATGCATGGCCTATTCTTGGCAATTTTATTTCATGCGAGGCTGAAGCAATTACCATTAGAGAGGTATTGCCTTGGCTTAAAGATAAGAGTATAGACTATTTTATTTTGGAAAGTGATGCTTTAAAGGTTATTGATAGCATTTGTGGAAAGCAATACTTTTCCTATTTCCATTTGACTATTGATGATTGTAAGCACTTGG
This sequence comes from Reutealis trisperma, assembly GCA_947687605.1. Classification (NCBI taxonomy): domain Eukaryota; kingdom Viridiplantae; phylum Streptophyta; class Magnoliopsida; order Malpighiales; family Euphorbiaceae; genus Reutealis; species Reutealis trisperma. Next base: position 217,225 of record CANTUT010000060.1, read on the forward strand.
CTTCTTTATTTTCACAAGTGCAGTTTATATTTGTTAGGCGATCCGAACATGGCTACCCATTCTCTAACTAGGGAAGCTTGTTCTTTGTCAAGTCCTTTGGAGTGGTCTTCTAATCCTCCAAATTTTATTTATGATGTACTTGTTTATGATAATCTTCAATGAATAAATCTCCTTTTGGTTTTCAAAAAAAAAAAAAAAAGATAAATTATAACTTGAAAATTGGAGAATCTTAGATAATTCAAAATTTTTCAATTTAAAATATAAATAAAAAATTGGATATTCAAAATGATTGAATGAATATCATTTTTGAAATATTTTATTTGCTGTTCAAAGAAATAAAATTTTATAAGATTTTTCTTTTAAGTTTTATTTATTGATTTGAATTTTTTTATCTTTTATATGATTTTAAATTGTGTGAGAATTTGTTTTTGTAAATTGAAGGACAAATTAAAAAAAAAAAAGGAAAAATTTAAAATTTAAAATTGAAATGTGAAAAAAAAATTTGTTTTAATATTGACAAAACAAAAATTTATAAGTTGAAAGTTTGTTTTAAAAAAATATTAATATTGTATGGTAATTTATAAAAAGAAACATTTTTATAATACACAGCAAAGAGTGTATGAAAGATATATTATGTGTACATGTGAAGTATATGATAATATAATTCTTATTTACTTTTGCATATTTTGATTTGAATCCTATTCTTTTCCTTTTTCTATATAGATATAGATGTAAAATAATTATTTGTACATCACAATGGACATAGACATGAAAATATGGACTACATTGAGTTGTAATGTTAATGCTAAAATATGTAAAAACCAACAATCAACCAAAAAATCAACTTATAAACAACCAATAATCAACCTAATTAACTTGTAATCAACCAAAATATAACCTACTTCTCAAGCTATTCCATCATTTGTCTTAAATTATAGTAGTATATGCAAAAAACCAATAATCAACCAGTAATCAACTATAAAATATCAACAATCAACTTGTAATCAAACACAAATTAAACTCTGATCAATCAAAAAACAACTAGTATTTTGTCAATACTAATGCTAAAATATGCAAAAATTGACAATCAACTTGCAATTAATATGTCATCAACCAACAGTCAACGTGTAATCAACTACAAATCAATTTCTAATTAACCAAAAGACAACTTAATTCTCAAGTTATTCAATTATCTCTCTCAAATTATAGCATTTTAGCAATATTAACGTTGATTCTTAATATACAAGTGAAACGAAAAAAATAAAAATAAAAAAACACATGCAAAAAATTCAAAAAGGTGACAAAAAACCAACAAAAAATATAAAATGTATTAAACTAAGATAATGTATCCCATACATAAATAGACTATTAAAAACATACAAATATTTAAAAATATTACATGATAAAATATTGAATAAAGAGACTAAAAATAAAAAAAAAATTAAGATCGAGCCAACAAAAAAATATTGTTTAAAGAGCTTAAATTTAAATTGGAAATAATAAATTACTATTTAAATAATATATTTTTTTAAAAATGTATTTAAAATTATAGAATTACATATTCGATCAAATTGATTGAGTATTATAATTTTTGAATTGAGTTTAATTGGTACTAAGATTATTTAAGATCAATGAATTACACCCCAAAATAAATAAAAATAAAAATTAATAAATTAAAATTGCAATTTTTCTTTGCCTAATTATTTCTAAAAATTATAGATGTAGTTTATAATTTATTTCATAAAAATGACTAACTCACTACTAAAAAATAATATAAAAAGAAAAACAACCACAAATCAACCTTTGATCAACAACAAAAAAAAAATATTTTAGCAATATTAATGTTGAAATACACAAAAACTAACAATTAACCTGTAATCAATATATAATTAACTTATTATCAACCAACAATTAACTTATAATTAATGAAAAATCAACTAAAAGACAATCTAATTCTACTTGTGGAGGTTTTAGTAGTGGGTCTACCTCTGAAATAATGATTTCATTATTTCAGTTCATAATTTAATTGAGATATATATTTAAGTTCCACAATCAACATCTAACCATTCTTATTTAATGAGATTCGAACTGCATGCTATATATTAAACTAGTAAAATTATTAATAGTGTTTGCCTTATAATAAATTCCTTTAACATGTTATATGTAAAAAAATTCCAATAAAAAAAATCGATCAAGTAAAATTTGATGTATAAATTCCTTTAATAGTCTAATGTTCTTAGTTAGGTGGCCTTCCTTTAATATTCTAATGTTCTTAGTTAGGTGGCCCACCCAGACCCATAATATTCATGAAAACCAAGGGGGACATGTTTTGCATGGTCCTCTCTTGGTAGAGTAGTCACGTGTATTGAACTGACATTTCACTTTACTCTTTCTTACGTAATGGAATATACAAATTTTAGAGATCTCTGATTTTTCAAAATTTCACCAATTTAATCAAAATCCAGAGCTTTCCATATCAAAATTAGTTATAAGTTTACTCAAGAAAATTAGGTGTACTTAGAGAGATACAAACAAAACATAAAGAAACAAAAAACAAAGGCTTCCCTAGTGAAAATTTTTAGAAATTTGAGTTTGATTTCCTATTGGTGAATGATTGATTTGAGAATAAATTGATCAACAGTAATGAATCGAGTGAAGAGGCAGGACTTGTCCTTTAGGTTAGTGACATTAAAGCTCGATTTTGTAATAAAAATCTGATTGTTAGTTTTGGATTTTTTGGCTTCTTTTTAGCAAACCATTAATAATATCTCCATAAAAGTAATTACCCTCCTCCATAAACAATCTAAAATTAATATTCCTTTGTTATATGGAGCAATAAAAATGTCTCAATTAATCTTCAGTCTTCTCCTTCAACCTTATCCCTTCATCTCATTTCTCTCAAACTCTCTAAACCAAATCCAGCACATCACAACCATTTGTCAACCAATGCAATACCACCCATCCAAAATCAATCCAAAAAAACAAAAACCCATATCATTAGCTATGGTTAGAGAAAGACATAGAGAGAGATAGAGAGAAAAAAAGAGACTTTAATTTTGTTAGTCAGATGGAAAGATCATTGTGTGCTAGAGATAGAGAAGGGGGAAAAAGAGGAAAAAAAAAATTGCCATCATAAGGAAGAGAGAGATGAGAACCGTGAAAAAAAAAAAAGAGAAAGAAAAACAAGGTAAAAAAATTAAAATAGATTGAAAAACATAAAAAATTTAAAAAAATAAAAATTTTAAAAGCAGTGTACAAATGTTAATATTTTAAAAATTGGGTAGAGAGTGTAATTTCCTTTAATTTAATTTGACTATTTATAAAAACGGTTTGATTTGTAATTCTTATTAAATTCAGTTTACAATTTAATTTCATTTTTTATTTAAATCAAATCAAATTATAAACCACATTTATATTATGTATTATGTAAAATATGTATAGTAAAAGATTCATTTTTATTTGAAAATATGCTAAGTTTTTTTTTTTTGAAAGGCAAAGAAGGAACTTCAATTAAGAACTCAAAATTTCAGTACACAACAAACTATGAATGAAACTAGGGATCTCGTCCTAAACCATAAACCCAACACACAATTGAGAAGCTCTAGCTTGATTTTGAGCCATCTCGTTTGCAGCCCATTTGACAAAACCCACAAAATTTGATCATTAATAGATAACAACTCAACATAATTATTAATTAAAACACCAAACTCATTAACTCCTACATTTTTGTCTTGAATAGATCGTACTACAACCTGCGAATCCAGCTCAAAAATGACCTTACTTTTTAATTTTCTTGATTTGGAATTTAAAAAATATATAAAAATAGTACCTAAACTTCAAATTATTGTGTTAGTTTAATATTGCATTTTGGTGTATGAACTATGAACTTTATAACAAAATATAAGGGCTTCTTTGTTAAAATTTTATTTGGTCTTATATTATGATAACATCTTATTACTATTTACTAGTACTTTAATATTTTAATGAGTTTTTTTAAATAAAATGGATAAATTAACAAATCAATTTTTTTTTAATATAAAAGTAAGACTTCATTAAACTCAAGAATTGATTACATCATAAAGGATATGGGACCTCAATGCCAAGTTAACAGTGGACAAAGATGTGGTCACTAAAAATTCCTCCCCGTGAAGATCTTGGTATGGAAAATTGGTGATAGATTTTTACCACAGAAGGATCAACTGCTGTTGAAAGGTATGGATGTTTGGGTTGTGTAATGACTATGGTGAGCATGATCTTCATCTTTTTCTGGATTGCCCTTATGCTACTAAGTGTTGTAGATCGATGGGCTATTCAAATTTGATGGCTAATGTAGAGTCTATGGCAAACTGGTTGTGTTTAGTTTTTTAGAGGGAGATAGTAGAAACATGTGAAAAGGTGTGCATGATTTTATAGGAGGTTTAGAGACAAAGAACTAAGAAAATCTGGAAGTCTAATTGTTTAAATCATTTAAATCATGTTGTACATGTTAAATTATGCATGGATTTGCTAAAATAGTATCGTGCAACAAATGATATTTCCTTAAACCAGGCTCGCAATGCAAGAGAGATGTTTTCTAGTGGCAGAGACCAAAAAATAGGAGATGGAAACTGAATATAGATGTGGCGTGCAAACAGACTATAGGATTGATAGGATTGGTTGGCATTTTAAGGAATGCATTAGAGAAATGATTGAGGCATACACAAAGAAATTGATTAGCTCTTACCTAGCAAATGTTGCAGAGGCTGTCGGCCTTAAAGAGGCATTGTCCAAGGTTTGCTGTCAGGTAGTGATGACCACTCAGAGTTTGGAATATTGCTTCAGGCATGATGTTTATTGCAGCAACAATATAATGATGTCTCGGTCACACATATAAAGAGACAATCCAATTTTTCTGCTCATTTTTTGGCCCAATAAGCTTTTAACTTTGAAAGCTCAATGTCTTGGCAATTAATAAATCAATTTGATTACAACAATAGTAATATTTTTAAAGAAATTTGAATTATTTATCCCAAATCAGTTTAAAAATCAAACTAAACCATATTATTTCAATTTAGTTTAGTTTAATGTTATACTTAAAATAATTTAGTTCAATTTGAAAAATTAGCAAACTGCAATTTATGAACCTATATAAATTGAATATCATGTTCTATTTTTGGATTCCCACCTGAATATATAAACCTAAACCATATATTAATGGTTTGGTAGGGTATTTAATTTTGGTTTTCAAATTTAACAAAATTTAAGAATTGAATACCTTGCACACTAAGGGATAAAGCATATATTCCTTAAGGTAATAAACTTGTGTTTGATTTCTCCCTCTCAATACTTATATATATATATAGATAGATAGAAAGAGAAAGAGAGAGAGAGAAAAAAAAAAAAAAGAAGAAGGTACAAATTTAACCATTATGTTACCTCAGAACATGGGAGAGGCTTAAATTGGGGCCTGAACTTTCCTAAAAGTTCAAATAAGGTTTTGAAGGACATTTTGGCTCAAATACACTCCTACAAATAATTTCATGGTAATTTGAGAGCTTATGGAGGCACGTGAGAGGCACTGAGTTTAACACCTTAAATGGATTCCATATAGTCAGATGTGAGAGGTACTTTATATTTTTAAATAATAAAAAATAAAATATTTTTGAATAATATATCAAAAATATTAAAATTTTAAACTTAAAAAATAAAAATAAATTTTCAAAAATATTTAAATTAAAATATGAACCCCAAATTTCAAATATGGGATTCATCTATTGTAATTTAAAAAAAAATAATAATTCTCATAACACCTTTCTCTTCATTCTCTTTCGCCACCAAACAAAACCATTTGCCCCAAATCATCTGCAACAAATTGAAATCATAAAAAAAAAAAAAAAAAAACAAGAATCCTAATTCAAGATTTCAAAACAAGTTCATTCAACCCATCATTTTTTTTTTTTTTGTATTTGATGATTTCTTTTTTAATCAATACCCATCAGTTTGCTATTCCTTGTCAACTCTCCTAAATTTGTTGCTGCAAAAATAGAAGCATCAAGAGGAGAAAGGAGGCGGTAACACAGGTTTACTGCTTATATCCAACGGATGAACTAATTATGCATCCAAGCATAAACTCAACTTACAAATCCCACACGCCCTAATAAATTAAATGGCATGAAATTATCCTATTTCCACGCCCTCAATTTACTAAAATCAAAATTCATATGGACTTGATTATAAAGGTAGTCTCCTTTATAATCTTTATGAAGTGATACTTTTCTTTAAACCTTGATGCCCATAAATGGCTATTGATCATGGCTTACATTGCAACCAAAGAGTTAAAAATTAAAAAATATTTTTTTTTTCCAAAATTATGGTAGATGAGTCCCATATCTGAAATTTGGGGTTCATCTTTTATTTTTTTAATTTAAATAAAATTTATTTTTATTTTTAAGTTTATAATTTTAATATTTTAATATATTATTCAAAAATATGATTTTTTAAATTTAAATTTTTTATTATTTAAAAATAGAAAATGAGTCCCACATCTAATTATCTATGACTTCATTTAAAGGTGTTAAACTCATATGCCTCTCACGTGTCCTTGTAACCCCTCAAATTACTATGGAATCGTCTATAGGGGTGTATTTGAACCAAATATTCTTTTGGACCCTTATTTAATTGGAAAAAGTTTAAGCCTCAATTTACACAATTCCCCCATGGAACACATCAATTTTGATATTACAAAAATGGATCATTGCGCCCCTCTTACAGTTAACTCTCTCTCTCTCTCTCTCTATCTCTCTCTTTCTCAATAATGGAGCTAGGGAGGGATTGAGAGTGGTCATGTCCCCTAACCACTAAAATATAAAAATTTTTAGTTGTAAAATTATAAAAATTTAGACATATATTGTATCCAGCTTCTTATTTTTTGTGAAAATTTTATTTAAACATATAAAAGTTGGCTTAATTATATATATCACCTTGATACTAAGAAATGTAGCCCATAAAAATCTCTCTCTCTCTCTCTCTCTCTCTACGATGAAATAGGATTAAACTTCAGGCGAGATGGGCATTATAATTCTTTCCACTTATATGTATATCTCAAATTAATTATTGACTTAGTTAATTATATTTTTTTACTCACTTACCAATATTGATCCTTATTTACCAATAAACTTAAGGTCATTAAGTACTTGTAAAACCCATGAATTACTAAACATCCAGTATGATATCAATTGTAATTGAATTATAACCTAAGACATAACCTGCATATCATAAACACTTATAATCCAATCTTGTTCTCATAATATTAAACCAATACTGAAAATTTTCCATATTCAATAATTTACATTACACACATTAGTTTTTAGCATTAAAGTTTTTACATTTATTATCAACATTATAATATTTTTATAACATTTTTGTTATATGCATGATATAAAAATTAGTACCCATGAAATTTCTAGAGTAACAAAATTGTACAAATAAGCATTGGGCTTTATGCAGATCAAAATAGGTTCCCAAAGAATAAAAGATGCATGAGTAACCAAAATAAGTATGCTACTGTTCTTCTAAAAAAATAACAACATAAGATTGTGACAAATCTCAGTGAGTGAAAAATATACTATCATACTTGTAAAGACTATATATTTTAGGGTTAATTCATAAGAACAGTTTTTTATTACATGTTACTTAGCATATATTTATAATGTATATAAGAACTATGGTATCAAATAATAATTATAACAGAAATCCTAAACATGAACATGAGATATAAGAGTAGAGACATGATTAGTATTACTCTTTATGATAAATTTAGAGCAAAGGCTTTCTGTTTTTACTCCACATGATAAACACGTGAGGCTAATCAAGCCCCAAGTCTATGACTCATAAAATCCCTTCTAGCTGGGATCCAAATAATATTCCATATCTGTAGGTATTATTGTGCATACAGTTTGATATTTTCTCATTAGTAGGGAATTTATGTTATAGGTTTACCAAGCTTGTATATAAGAAAATTATGGTTCTTTATCTGCAATGGTTATATGAATATGCTTGAAAGGGAATATCAATAATCTTATCATTAAGTACATGGTTCAACATACTTTATGAATCAAACATAGCAATTGGTAACTTGATACATGGTATTTAGAACATGAATATAAGTTTTATAAGCCTTAAAGATTCAAAAGTACAACCATAGTAGTATATTTTCTATTTACCTTGATAAAAAGAACTATGTACTATTTGTATTCCTCTTTCACATTAAGCAATAATGAGGATTATCCTAAATATCATCATTACCATATCCACTCATAAGTGCTATATACATCACCATACATAAAATATAGCATATTACCTTGTTAAAACTTTTATGGTGGACAAAAAATAAATAAATAAAATAACTATTGTCTAAAGAGCTATACAATTTTTTAAAGTACCCTGTATGAGAAGTTTAATTTGTATGTTTATGTATTATGATATGAATACATAAACATATGAGTTCTTAAGAAACTTGTAAAAACAAGGACAATCAACTGCGTACTTGGTTAACTAAGCAATGTGCTAGTAATTTTTCTAGACTTGCTAAGGTTCTTAGTGATACATTATGGATGTTTTTAAGTATTAAATAAAGAGAATAAGAATATAAAAATATTTTCGGCTGGCATATTGTTCATGCTACTTGGGTATGTCATAATCAACCATGAGCGTGTCCTCTTGGGCGTGTTAGCCATTGCCAAATTCTCATGCCATTTCTAACGCAACTTGTAGTCTATTTGCTATATTCAATAGTAATGCTCTCAATTTGCTTCTCATATATATCAATAGTTAGCTTTTCATCTCGTCTCTCTCTTGCATTGAGTTTTTATGCTCATTTCACTTATACCAAGCTCATTTGCTTGCTTCACTTGTATCAAGCTCGTCATAAAATCTCTTTGCTTCTCTTATATCGAACTCATCTTCATCCTCGTGAACTCGCCTATCTCATAAACTCACTTATCTATACATCAAGGTTTTATCTTCGTCATTAAAGTTGGTCCTCACCATTGAAGCTTCATCCTCATAATCAAAATTCATCCTTACTGGAAGATTTGACTTGTAATCCTTCGCCTCATTCTCAAAGCTCATCCTCGACAGGTAAAATCTTTAACTTTAACTTTTAGTTTTTCACATCTTAATAAAATATTTGCTATACATGGAACATTAATACAATATCTATACATGCATGATAAACAACTTAAGATATAAACAAGTAACATCAATTCATGTTGTTATAGGCATGAGGACTTATTTTTGTAACATCAATGTCATTTTTTATACCTCAAAAAATATAAAAGGGAGATGTACTCCATGTGTAAACAGTATGGTCAAATTTGCACCTTTTACACACACACAAACACACACACATATATATATAGTGTGTGCGTATATAAAAGCAAACTCTATTGTCAATTAGATTAACTCTCACTTCATTTTACATATTTTAGGATACATCACTTAGTTACATTATATTGGCATGCAATAATGTACTGTTGCATAATAGCTAATTATGTTTTTATATTGTGGATATAAAAATCTAACTATAAAAATCTTATATATCTATTAAAGTTAAAGCATGAAATTTTCTTTATACTCAGTACTGTATTTATCTTTTTATTATTATAATTTTTAAAATTTTTATATAATTTTAATTATTTATTAAATGATTAAAATAAATATAAGGTAATTAAATATGAAATATTAAGAGTTTTTTTTAATTATTTCTTCATATAATAACTTTATTTGGATAAATTAAATGAAAAAATAAATTGAAAATAATACGAGAAAAAATTAATAAATATGATGAAAAAATAATTTTAATACGTTTTAATTATTTTCAATATTATATTCTTCTATAACTTTCTTTATCGAATATTATAAGTATAATCTTGTCACGATCCACCTTTTTGAGCCGCGACGGTCTTAGAGCATGGGTAGCCATAAGGGCACCAAAAACCCGTAGAATCCATTTCACTCATAATCAATTGACATTCATCACATTGATCCATATCCCAAGACCGTAACCTAATCACATTTCCTTGTTACCCATTACCTGCCATCATTTCCACTTATAATATTATTTATACATATAACTTGTAAAACCTTTAAAATTTCATTTCATGTCATTAACTCTATGTTCAATAGTCCATACATCATTACAATACCGGTTATGATACAAATCATTTTAAACAAACATCCTATAACATATTAATGCTAAACCCTTTAATAACTATTCATGTTACATATAGACCTTATAACTTTCAATAACCATGGAGCTCTACTTACAACACCGGAACTTAACAAAACAATTTCCAAGCGAAGGATGGGCTTGGGACTTTTACTTTGCTAACTCGTTGACTGTACCTGAAAAGTTTAAACCACTAAAATATGAGACAGAGCTCAGTGAGTATAAAATAATATTATATAAAATAAACAAATGGTTTAATGATAATTTCTTATAGCAAAGAAGTAAAACGAATCAAGAATTATTATTATGGAATAGTTTTCCATATACAGTAAATATTGCATTTTTAGCAGAATATTTCCTTTATTGGAAACGGTGTGTTTCCCACATTATCATTCGAGTGGCGGCTTACGTCTTGCTCACTTCCATTTCAGTCATACATACAACTGATCGAGTCGCACGTACTGGGGGCCATAAACCCTTTCCAACTAGGGTTCGGATACTCTTTACCCTATCCGCGGGTTCATTACCATTGTGCACAAGGCTGATGTATTGCCCCACATCAGAGGGGTATTCTGCTTATCACAGTATCTTTAAAACATTTTTCCTTTCCATCCATTAAATAATTCAATGGATAATATATCAATAAATAATCAAAATTCCCATCATTGATCATATTAGAAAATGAAGCAATAAGGCTCATTTGGCCAAGTGTCATAAGGAATATTTAATTCAATAATTGGTAAAGCATATCATGCATGCCAAAGAATTGCAATGCATTTTAATTAGGAAAGTGATCCAACATTCAGGCTTATATTTAGAGCACAAGAAATATAATATTATTAGGTACTCACCTTGGACTCCTTTGCTCCCATTAACATTGACTTTGGTACAAGTGGTGTTTCTTGTACTCTCAGACATTACCCTTGACTTTGTTATTAGACTCTACACATTGCATTCCAATCACATGTCAATTACTTCCTCATTATCACATTATTTAATTTAGCTTATTTTACTAACACTTTTATTTTATTCACAACTTATCACTTTAAGTCAAGATATAATATACTATACATACACTTATCATCAACTTAACATTTTCTTCTCAAAGCTATTAATTTTAGGAAAAATAATTCCTTTCCTCTCAATTTTACTTTTCCACTTTCATGCTAGTCAGTTCCAATCAACTAAGAAATTTTCAATATTCACTAGAGTCAATACTATTCCCATCATCAATTCTATAAATGAATCTAATTCACTAATTTTAGAGTAAATCATTTCTACCCATTGGATTTCAAAATTGACATTATACAATTCATATGACACCATTCTAAATCTTGATTTTCCCTTTAATTTTATAAATCCAAGTCAAATTCCCAAAATCCTAAATTTTCCATAAACCCTAGAATTTAGGGAAAACCTATAATTCCATTTCAAATCCTCAAATTAATCATAGAAATATGAAACTAGTATAATATAAAACTCAAATGATCAATCAAACATCAAAACAAATATTATAATACATAGTTCTCCTTTTTAGCTAGGTTTATGCTTCCATGAATTGTTTAGAGTGAACCAAGCCTCTTTAATCCAATTTGACACTTCCAAATCATTATTCCATACCCAAAATAACCTAGAAAATTGCCAAATAAATTTTTATACCCTCCCTTCAATAATTCCTATTTAGACCGAACCTAGATTCCTAATTCCTTCTTTGTGTACTTTTGCTTTCCTTGCAAATTTTCACTTATTTAACCCTTCAAATTTTCAATTCCAATGCTCATCTTTCAATATGGGACATGTAAAATTAATTCCCCCTTGAATTTCTCTAACTTGGCAGAACCATAAAAATGGAAAAGGAGAGAAACCAATTCAATCAATACCAAAGGTACAAGTTAGAAACAATGAAAGAAACAAATAAGCACAAATTCTCACCTTAGAAGGCCATAGTTGGTATCCTTGAGTGATGAATAAGTTGAGAGGTTTTTCTTTTGATGGGAGTTGTATTTCTGGTGGTGAGTTTTCCAAATGAGAAGAAATTGACATCTTTTTACTTATATGAAAGGAAATAGATGGTTGTGATTTAATCTCACAACTTCAATGGTTATGATTCAATCAAGATGGATGGCTATGATAAATCAAAGTGGATGGCTAAGATCACTCTTAGGTGGATGGTGACTTAGCATAAATAATGATGAAAAATAATGAACTTGGACAATGATGATGGTGAGATGAGATTTCCACCATTATTAAGAAGTGGACTTAGTCAAATATGGTGGCTTTATAATTATTTTTTATGTCTAACCCAATTACTCACCATTCTAACCATAGTTAATCTATTCTAACCCTAGTAGAGTTAAGCTCCACCAATTTGTGAACTTTAATGGGCCATCCATACTTGGGCTTAGGCCTTGGGTTCAAGAGCCCAAATAATAAACTCATATATGCACATTTCAACTTGTTGACTTCATGCATTTTTCAATTTATTTCTTTCACTGTAGTATGCATATCTCTACATTCTAATATCACTACACACTCTAAACATTATTAGATAAATTCTATACATATCATAATGCCCATTTACTAACTCTTTACTAGCATTGATCAAGTATGTGTATCACATAAGCTCATTGGGTCAAACTAAGTTTAACCTCCATTATACTATTGGAATTTAATTGAATTCAATTTCTTATATCACTATCATCACCTCCCAATATCTTAGAAGATGTGAACACCCATTTACTAACACTTTAGATTCATATTTCATATAACTAGCTAACACAGTCTCATTAGGTCAAACTCGGATTGACTTTCATTTTGTCATGAAAGCATGTATCAAATGTTGACTTATTTCCTTACTTATGGTCATATTATTCATTACATTCACTTCTAGTGATGTTTTTAAGGTTCTTAGTATAGTAAGAGGACCTTAAATGATACGGTATATGGACATTATCATGTCATCTTTACTGTTTATAGTCGGCTAAAGAAATCCTGGGTATTACAAATCTGAATTGTGATATTAATTTGCTTTAGAAATAAACAACAACAACAACAACAATTTATACAAAATATATAATAACTTTATATTTTTATATCTTTGTTTATTATTTTTTACAATGTAAAAAAATAAATTAAAAATACTTTTTAATGATAAAACGCGTAAAGAGTGGGTGTACAAACTAGTTAAATGAAAATGTAGATTTTATTTTGAATTATGGACTTTGTTTTGCAAATCAACATGTTTGCGTTCTAAGTAGTTTATCAACATGTTTGCATTCTAAGTAGTTTATCTATGGCACTATATTTTAATTTTATAAGTTATACTTAAAAGAAATTGATGTCAAAAGTGGTTGCTAACCAACTTAAGAATCTTCTTCTAGGTATTATTTCTTAGTACTAATCCGTTTTTGTTCCAAGCCAGCCTATTATTGATGGTGTGTTAGTTACTTATGAGCGTATGTATTATATGAAATGTAATAGTCATAGGAGATTAGGAGATGCGGCTCTTAAGGTAGACACCATAAGGCATATGACAGGGTTAATTCGCATTTTCTAAAAAATATTTTGGTTAAGTTGGGTTTTGCAAGTGACTGAGTTGGGCTTGTGATGTTGTTTGTTTCTTCTATAAAATTCAATATCAAATTTAATGGAGATTTTCTTGGTCCTATATTTCCTAGTAGGGGTTTCTGACAAGGTGGTCCATTATCTCTATTTCTTTTTATTCTTAATGTGAAAGGTCTTTTAGCTATTTTGCCCATAACTAAAGGTTGAGGCCTTATTAATTGTTATCATGTTAGTCGGGATGCTCCATCTGTTTCTCATATGTTGTTTGCGGATGATAGTTTTCTCTTCTTTAAAACTTCATATAAGGAAGTCCATTATATGAATTCTTTACTGGATCAGTATGAGATGCCATATGGTTAAGCTATTAATTTTTAAAAATCTATAATTTTTTTTTAGTTTGACGTTCAAAACCAGATGGTAGATAATATTCGAACTATTTTTGGTTTTTTTTCTTTATAAAATATAGTTATACTTAAAAGAAATTGGTGTCAAAAGTGGTTATTAACTAGTTTAAGAATCTTCTTCTAGGTATTATTTCTTAGTACCAATCCACTTTTGTTCTAAGGCAACCTATTATTGATGATGTGTTTGTTACTTATGAGCTTATTTATTATATGAATGTAATAATCGTAGGAGATTAGGGGATGCGGCTCTTCAGGTAGACACCATAAGGCATATGATAGGGTTAATTAGTATTTTTTTAAAAATATTTTCGTTAAGTTGGCTTTTGCAAGTGATTAGATTGGGCTTTTGATGTTGTTTGTTTTTCCTGCGAGATTCAATAACAAATTTAATAGAGATTTTCTTGGTCCTATATTACATAGTCGGAGTTTTTGATAAGGTGATCCATTATCTCCATTTCTTTTTATTCTTTATGTGAAAAGTCTTTCAGCTATTTTGTCTATAACATAAGGTTGAGGCCTTATTAATGGTTATCGTGTTAGTTGGGATGCTCCATCTATTTCTCATATGTTGTTTGCATATGATAGTTTTTCTTCTTTAAAACTTCATATAAGGAAGTCCATAATATGAATTCTTTACTGGATCAGTATGAGATGGCATATGGTTAAGTTGTTAATTTTTAAAAATCAATTTTTTTTTTTAGTTCTAATGTTCAAAACCAGGTGGTAGATACTATTCAAACTATTTTTGATGTTTTTTCTTTATTGCAACCTGGGAAATACATTGGCCTTCCTTCTTTACTTAGGCCAGGGAAGAGCGTAATGTTTTCTTTTTATAGGAGAATATTGATAGTATATTCTTTTATAACTTTATTTTTTATCTAATATTATGATTATAATATAAATTTTTTGATATTAATACAAAATTAATAATTTTAACGAGAAAATTGGTTTAGAAATATAATAATAATAATAATAATAGTAATAATAATTTATATAAAATATATAATAACGTTATATCTATATATCTTTATTTAGAATAATATTTATATAATATTTGTAAACCCTCATTTCAGCTCCTCCAAAATTAATTATGAATTCACCAGAATTGATCGAAATATTTTTAGCACAATTTGACATTTTTTCTACGATGACTAGACTTTTTATATCATACAGTATTTTTCCAAAATTGACAAGATTTTCTCTCAAACTGACTGTCTAAATGTTTCAAAATTAATTTTGAGCTTATCGACACTGACTGATAAGATTTTTGAACTCTGTAACTCTCAAAAACTGATACAAAATCTCCAAAAATTGACGAAAAAAGATCTCCAAAAGAGAGTCAGGCCCATGCCACATGGAGCCTTGTTAGTGTCTGCGTGGATTCGCATCAGACTGGTGTGGTGGCTGCCCCTGTTTGAGGCAGATCCCCGCTCTCTTCTGCACAAAGCTGCATTTTATGTATTGCCTCCTGCACTAAAAATGACCAAATTGTCTCTTTTAACCCTTTTTCAGCCCTATTTTTTTGGTCTTTTCACATTTTCACTTTGTAAACTATTTTTAACCCCATTTGCCTATAAATAAGCATCCCATTTCTCATTATTCCACACTCCAAAATTGATATTGATTGCTATCTATCAATTTTTTTCTTCTTCTCTCTCTATCCACTCTTTAATTAATTAATTATTTTAATTAATTAATTTATTCACCCAAACCAAGTTAAGTAATAATTTTAATTAACTAAAATCTTTTTTTTAATTACTCAAAAGTTAATTAATTAATCTTTTTAATTAATTAATTACTTTATTTTTTAAAATCAAATTAAATCAAAATCTTTTTATCACTCATCCACTATATTAATTAATTAATTCATTTACCAATCATTTTTTAAAATCCTTAATCAATCCAATTATCCAGTTTGACAAAATAGAATTTCAGTTCGGCAAAACACTTTTTCCATCTCGTCAACCAAAATCCAAGGTATTTTTTATCAACTCATTCTCCAAATCAAAAATCATTTTAATTAATCTGTAAGCCTCTCCACTTAATCGTGAAATAAATTATATGAGTTTTGATCCCCATCCAATAGGGTACGCAGGAACATTTGAAATTTAAATCTAAATCTCAAATCTAATCCCAAAATTAATTTTTTTTTCTTTGCTTTCAATTATAATCAATTATTTATTTATTTTTAAAATTAAGAAGTGATTATGTAGTTCACCTAAATCCATAAAGATTAGAGAGAATACTCTCTTTAATTTGTAGATGTTTACTTTAATCATTTTATTAATCCCTCATGCACCATACATTCATGTTATACCATATTTATACATTTCTTTCTTGTCATTTTATAAATGTTATTTATAAAATCAATTTTTCCAAAGTCAAATTAAATTTAAGAGTTAAATTTAGATTATTTAATAAAAAACTTAGTTCTCGAGCTCAACCTGATTCGAGACTAGTGATTTATCATTAGATAAATTAATTAAAAATTAATAAATTGGATTTATTTTGAATTATGGAATTTATTTTGCAAATCAACATGTTTGCAATCTAAGTAGTTTATCTATGACACTGTATTTTTAATTTTATAAAATATAATTATACTTAAAAGAAATTGAAAAGAAATTGATGTCAAAGGTTGTTGCTAAATAGCTTAACAATCTCCTTCCAAATATTATTTCTTAGTACCAATCTACTTTTGTTCTAAGTCGGCTTATTATTGATAATATGTTACTTGCTTATAAGCATATTTATTATATGAAATGTAATAGTCGTGAGATATTAGGGGATGTGGCTCTTAAGGTAGACATTATGAGGCATATAATTTAATTGGTTTATCTAAAATTATTTTGCTTAAGTTGGGCTTTGCTTATGACTGGGTTGATCTTGTGATGTTGTTTGTTTATTCTGCAAAATTCAACGTTAATTTTTTCTTGGTCCTATATTTCCTAGTTAGGGTCTCCTATAGGTGATCCATTACTTTCATTCATTTTTATTCTTTTTGCAAAAGTCTTTCAGCTATTTTATCTAAAACACAGGGTTGACGCCTCATCAATGGCTACCGTGTTAATTGGGGTGGTCCATCTATTTCTCATATCTTGTTTGCGGATGATAGTTTTTTTTCTTTAAAACTTTTGATGAGGAAGCGCATAATATGAATTCTTTATTAGATCAATATGAGATGAAATTTGATTAGGCTATTAATTTTTAAAAATCTAGAATTTTCTTTAGTTCAAATGTTCAAAACTATATGGCAAATAATATTCGAACTATTCTCAGTGTTTTTTCTAATTACAGCATGAGAAATACCTTAGCTTTCCTTTTCTACTTGGGTGGCGTATGAAGTTTGTATTTTCATTTTTAAAAGGCAGGTTTTGGAATAGGTTCACAACTTGGTAAAATCAAATGTTCTATAAAGGCAGCAAAGAGATTCCTTTGAGAACTATGGTTCAGACGATGCCAATTTATTATATGAGCACATTTTTTACTTCTTATTCTCTATGCTATGATTCCATAAAATGATAAATTCTTTTTGATGGGGCTTAAAGAGTAAAGGAGCAAGGATATTCATTGGCTTAGTTGGAAAAGGCTTTATGTTTGCACAAAGTTTATTGGGTTAGGTTTTGGTGACCTTCATTGTTTTAACTCAGTGATATTAGTGAAGTAAGGGTGTAAGATACTCCAACATTTGGGTGCTTTGGCTTTTAGGATTTTTGAAGCTAAATAGTTTTGTAGAGGAGAATTTTTTTAATGCCACAATTGAGCATAATTCAAATAAGCATTCTACCATTGTGTGAAGTTTTTGAGCGAGGTTGTCTATAGAAAATTAATGATGAGAGTCTGATAAATGTTTTGATGGATGATTGTCTAAGGGATTATTCTGATTTTTATATTCAATCAAACTGAATTTGAAGATTTTATGGTGAGTGATCTTATGATACCTTTCAGGAGGGAGTGAGATAATAGAGTTTTTGTAGGAATTATTTTACAAGGGGATGTTTCCTTAATTTGTCAAGTTTTATCGAGCCAAAATGGTGAGGATAAATTCATCTAGCACTTTATTAGAAATGGAGATTATCAAGTTATGTCTGGTTATAGGGTAGTATTGGAGCTTCTTGAGCATGATGACCGTTTACATGTTGAGGGAAAGTGGTAAAAGCTATGGGCTTTAAATGTTCCCTCTAAAGTCAAGCATTTTCTACAGTGATTATTGTGCAATTGTCTTCCTTTGAGTAGCAGATTGTTAGAGAAAGGCCTTCAAATTGATAATTGCTATGTGTGCTGTTAGAATTTTGAGGAGGATGTCTCTCATGTCTTCTTTTTTTGCTATAGCACTTGTTCATGGGATGATGTTAATTGTACCTTAATCTATACCAGGTTACAAGCTTCAAGAACTAGTTTTTCTGATTATTGCATAATGCTAATTCTGCTAGAATTGAGAAGTTTTGCATGATTTTGTGGGAATTTTGGAATTATGAAAATATTATGAAGACATACAACAATAAAAGTTCATTATTTTGTCCTGCAAGATTTGAGTATGATACTATTGTGGAAGGCAGCAAAGGACAAAAATGGTCACCCTGGTTCTATAACTAGGATGCAATTAATGTCAACTAAGTGGCAACCTTTGGATTTAGGTTGGACAAAATGTAACATTGATGATGCTTTGTTTTGGGTTGAGGTAAGAATAGGTGCATGTGCAATGATGAAAGATCATTTAGGTGGTTTTCTAGTTGGTTTTTCAATGACTATTAATGGTTTACCCTCTACCAAAGAGGTAGAGGTTGCTGCATTATGTGAGTTATTGTTATGGCTAGCTGATAATTTGGTTAACAATGTCATGTTGAAAATGGATATTTAGCTAGTTGTGAATGGTGTTCAACGTTTTCATGAGGACAATTTTGAGTTTGCGGTCCTTATTTTTTAGTACAAATATATTTTGGATCAAAATCATAATGTTAAATTATGTTTTGATAAGAGTCAAGCTAATGAGGTAGCTCATGCTATAGTGAAGTTATCTCATGTGTATATTGGTCCTAATTATTGGGATGAGCTGCTTTCTGAATTAGGAAGGATCGTTAATTATGATGTATTAGTTATTTGATTAATAATAAAAAAAATTATATGAAGGACAATAAAATTTACATTCTAAAAAGATATCGGAGTGTGGGTTCATAATTAAAATTAAACTTTATATTAGATCTTGAGATAGAAAACGTAAAAAATATTTTTATTAAATGAATTTTTAAATTGGATATATTGAAAACAAAAAGAAAATCACATTTTAATTGGTTTCAAAATACAAATATAGCAGTTGTTATAAAAATTAACCATAAAAGAATAAGAGGTAAATATGTAAATAAGTTAAACTGCTTATAAGTTATTCAAGCTCGGCTTATAAAATATTCGAATTATAATGAATTCGAACCAAATTCATGGATTACAGTACTCAATTGAAAAATTAAAATTTTATATAATCTAAATATATTTTATATTATGTATAATAATTTACTGATTTGATATCTACATCGAATTTATTTAAATTTCATTTTGATGTTAGTTAATGAATAAATTTATTATTTTAATGATAATTAAATTTAACCAAGTTGAAGTTGAAAGCGAGTACTTCAAATATGAGGGAGTTTCAAAATAAGGACTATCGAGCTCAAATCTACTTTCAAGGCCCGAGTTTTGGAGCTAAAACTCGGCAGTGTTTTGACCTGACTGTATTACACCGTTGATTACGGGATATCATTTTTGATCTGTATGGTGGTGCTGGTTAAAAAAACAAAACGGTGCGTTTCATACCTAGAAAAGAGAGAAATGGCGGTGAGTCCGAAAGGCCATTACTGAAATTAACCCTAGAAAGCAATATAACCAGGATCTCAGGTAAAATCATTTAGGCGGGAAATCCCCAAAACTATACAATCCTCTTATTGCAATTCCCTCCGTTTATCTCTGTACTATCTTTCATCCAATCATTCTCCACGTACTTTTTCACTTTCTCTCTACAAATGGCTGGTAGTAGCCGGAGAAATGCACCGTCGGTTATCAACGCTCCCATCAACGAAAAGCCTACGGTGAAAGATGGAATCGGTGAAGAAGACTCAGTGATCCTTGTGAATGATGATGATGATGATGATTCATCTTTCGAATCGGAAATCAAGCAGCTTCGTGGACGATGGGAACTGGCCTCTGTTCTCAATTTCTTGAGCGTAAAATTTTCTCTGTTAATATATTGTGTGGCATTGTTGACTTTTTGAGATAAGGAATTTTGGTTCCTAAATTTATACATGCAAGAGTTTGTTTCAATTTATGTGTGGTTTAGAATTTGAATGTATTGATAGTGCTTATTGTTTGGGAATTTTGATTGCAGGTTTTTGAGCCAGTTATTGGAAGTGATTTGAAGTTGACAGCAGAAGAGATCGAAACTGGTCTTGTTAAGCCCAATAGTTCGCTTGCTCAACTTCACATTAAGCTATTGAAGGTTTCTGATTCTAATTGTCATTACATGATTTGTATGTAATTTTGTGATTATATCTCCTTACTATCAATGTCCGAAAAGAATTGCATGCATATTTATTTCATAAGCTGAGTTATGATTTACTTTGGTTATCTATCCCTCTAGATTTGTGTGGCCTTGTGTGTGAGATCTGTTTGTGTGTTTATTTCCTTTGATGGTACTGAACTAGATTCAAGATTGCACTTTTTTGACAACTTAATACAATGTTCCCAAATTTAGGGATAGAATCCTACATGCTTAATCATTTTATCTATCTCAAATGGTGCACTTCCTTTTTCTTCTGGAGCTTGTTTTGTGAAACTAAACAATTCAAGTAGAGGCACACTGCGGGGTTCTAGCAATATGGTAAAGATCTTTTATTAATTTAGCATTGTCGATTATAATTGAGTATGGCATCCAAGCAAATACATTCACACTAGATACCACAAAACACTAAACAAAATGGTGCTTTCATGGGGTTCCCTTTGTTTTTGTTTCCAAAACTTCCCCTAGTGTATTTCCTTTTCTCCATGTGCATTCCTGATTTCTATTATAATAATTTCTTACACAACTGGAATTGTTTATAGGGAATACCACCTGTGAGTAAAACATTGAATGTCTCTGATGCATGGGTGACTGCACTTTGTAAAAAAATTGTTATGTGGTGGCCATGGGTAAGTCACTTTTGAGCATAGGTACTGCCGACTCTTGTTATATGTTTGAAATTAGGAGCACCAGAGAAGTTTCATGCTTATGTGTCCACTATGGCAGGTTGCTGAAGGCGAGATACCCTTGACTGCAGCCAATGGGTATCAATTATTTTTCTCCTATCATTGCCAAAAGGGCACCTTTTGCTTTCTTGGTGAGGCCTCATTCAGGCTCTGAATGTTTCTTATTCTTTGGCATGTGCAGACGAGAGATATCAGGATACAAGGAACTAAAGGCAACAAATCGTTTACAGATTCTGAAAGCACTTTGCGAAATCCGTGCTGATGTAGATTTCATTTTCCTTGAGTATTTTAAGTGATTTGTGTGTTATCTTGACTGGATCATCCTTTAAGTTGCCATGTTATTGAATCCACAAAATTGCATGCTTTTGTTTTAATTTTTAAAAATTTGTCCATGTATAGATGATTTGCTTTACAAATTCCAATCATTTTCATTGCTTGAAACAATGTTATGAATCTAAAGTGATTTTAAGATAAGCAATCTCCTTGCTTTTTCTTTTGTTTCATCTTCAACTCTGGTGTAATGCATGCTTTCTATTCACAGCAAGATGATGCTGTGTCATATATTAACCATGCTTTGAAAAGTGGAACTGAAATTTCCTGTTTCCGCAAAGATAAGATTGGGGGAGATGGAAATGCAATTTCTTACTGGTAATTCTCTAGCCTTCTCAGAATCTTACGTAATTTATTGCTTGGAACATGATCATGTCAATTCTGTTCATAGGTGTGATGGTAGTGCAGTCATTGGCCATAGATTGTATAAACAAGTAATGAAGACTGAGCCAAAGACAAAAGTGAAGGGGAAAGCATCAAATATTTTGCCAGCTATCTCTCTTCAGTGGGAAACCCTAGCAACCAATCTTGAGGAATTTCGTGAAGTTATGGTATGTTAAATATTTTGCTTTGATTCGCTGCTAGGAATCATAGTTTACCTTGTTTCTTGCTGGTGATGGCAGGATGAGCTTTTATCCAGCAAGGTTGCGGGAGAAATTGCTGTTGGTAAAACTATTGAAACTGATTTTCTTTCTGTTGTTGAGAAATTTCAGAAGGTAGGTTTATGGATTTATTGCATGTTGATATCTCTTGTTGTTTTCACCTTTTCATGCTAGTTTATTTGGTATTGTACCTATTTTGTTCATTTTTATTGCATCCAATAGAAGAAAGAAAGGGCACTCAAACAAAAACAAAGGCAAGAAAGGCTCCTGATTGACTTTAGATCCTATGGGGCTGGGATTACTCGTTCCTGTCGCAATCGTAGACCCGTCTGTTATACCTTTGGTATGATGTACATTTTGTTCATATTGCTTCAATAGTATGATTATTTTGCATACTCTGTTGATTCAATCATGACCTGGTTCTAACTAGTTCTTTATATCCAATATGCAGATGAGTATGACCGAGTGATGGATGAGGCTATAGAAGTAACAAAGTAAGACTTGCTCAGATCATGTAGAAATTTACTTTGCTGTTACAGTGGCACATGCATTTCCGATATGTCTTTTGTCATTAAAAAAAATATCTACTGATTTTGTGGTGAAATTCTGGAATATTTGAGAAAAAAGAAATACAGCTAGCTTCTGTTAGAATTTTTTTTCCTCCACCTTTAAATGAGTTTGCCCCCCTGTTGTTTTCATACTGAAGACATGAATTTTTGAATCATTGAAAAGAGCTGCCCACCAGTGATAATGGTACCTTATTTATTCTCCAGGCCTATATGTTCTGATTACTTACACCTATGCCTAATAGGGATTTTGAAAATATGTAAATTGTAGTTAAGTTTGTTTGAAGTTAGAGGTAAAAAAGATCTTGATCCTATTTTTTCTTTTAGAAACAAATTTTAGTTTGGTGTTTGTTTACTATAAGCTCTTAACTTCCAACTCCGTACTGTCATTTTTCTGGTGAAACTGGGGTCTAGAAAGGCTCTTTTGGAACTAGTGTGATTGTGTGATATGCACATTGTTGTATTGTGAAATGAAAAATGCTGGTAATTCTATAACTTTTTAGAAAAAAATAAAAAAATAAAACTGGTAAGTACTAGATAAATTTGGTTTTCCAGATCTTGATTGAGAATAAGAATTGTGGTTTTCTTAATGTTGCATCTTGGATTGTTTGCACTCTACATCAATGGTTTCTCTTAATAGGAGCAGCATTCTTTATGCTATACTCTGGAAAGAAGAGCAACTTCTTATCAATTTATGAGACAGAACCCTATCCTTTATTATCAGAGCGCAGTCTATTTCTGGATTGAACAACCTTTTGCTGATGGTGACATAACCTTGTGACTCAGGAAAAGGAAGACAATCAAAGTGCAAGGGAACCAGAAGAATCATATTAAGCAGGAGAAATCTGCTTCTGATATGGGCACAGACTTGAATGAAAGTCCCATTGAAATTGGTGATTCAGACTCTGGTACAGACTCGAAAGAAGAAAATATTAAAAAAAGTGACTCCTTGGACAGTGAAACTGAAAGTGACTGGATTCAAAAAGATGGTGATGGCAGTAATGATCGCAACAGCAAAAATAGCAATAGTGATAATGATAACGGCAATGAGTCCAGCAATTCTGATGGGGAAAAAAACAACGTTGGTAACAGGAACTGTTCTCAGAAGCCTGTTGGCTCACGATGGAGTAAGAGGCTGGCAGGAGTTGTGAGCCATCCTGCTGTGGAAAATAGAAACCTGGCTGCAAAGAATAGATTGAGGCAAAGACCCATACGTAACTCTGCCCTTGACTCAGTGGTTCCTGATTCAGAGGATGAAAACTTGTCAGAAAATACAAATGGTGAGACATCTGGAGATGAAGCCAATTCAGAAGGCCTCAGTAATGGTTAAAACTTTTGAACAGCATCATAATATGCAATTTCATGCATATGTTTAACGTAAATGTAGAAGAATATTGTGTTCTACAGAAAAGCAAATTTTGGTGCACATATTTGAAAAAGTTGTGGAAATATGTTAATTCTCAGAATAGGCTGTAGCTTTGTTTTCCCTTTTCCCCCCTCAGCTTCATGGATTCAAGGAAAAATGTCTTGTCCAAATTTCTTGGAAGAAAGATGACCAATAGAAAGTTTTAAGCTGATAGTTTCTGTTGGGCAAAAAGATTTACCTAAAGAAGCTTCCAGTAAATTCACTATTACTATTTTCTTGTTGAAAAATGGAATTGTTGTAATATCCATTTAACTGTCTCTGAACTCTTTCTGGTAAACAATTAGCTGATTAGCAAATGTCACGAAGATTGACATACATAGACCGAAGCATGGGATGGCATTGTCTTATATGCCATATTGCTGGCTCTTGAAATTCTGATGCAGCCTATGGTTTTAGTAAGAGGTGCTTTGCATTTTGAGTTTTTGAGTTCAATTATGCATAATTGTGATTAGTACTTGATAGTTTTAAAGACTCCGTAGGCAATCAATTTGTGATAATTCATATGGTGTTCAGTAATTTAACTATAAAGGTTGCCGTTAGTCAAATGACCAATAAGGATATTTATATTAACTTATATAAATAATATTTTATTTGTTTAAATAATTTTTTAATATATGTCTATATATATAATTCATAGACTTTTTATTTTCAAACATTAAAATTAATAAGAAAAATTATATAAGATTAGAAACGTAGAAAAATATAAAATGATATAAAGATCAATAAAAATATGAAATAATAAATAATTTAAGGACAAAAGAATTAGAAATAGAATTACAAATTTTCAATCAATAGCAAATAAACAAAAAAAAAAACTGAAGAAAAGTATAAAATGACAATGAGTGTAAACAATAATAATAATAATAATAACAGCAAAAAAAGCTAGAAAATAGAGCTTTTATCTTATCTTTGGATTGAAGAAAAATAAGAAAGGATGAAAAATAAGAGAGGAACTTTGTTTGGATATGGAAGGAAAATAAATGGAGGAAGGAAAATAACAACTATTTTCCTTTAAATATTTTCTCTCCAAAATGGAGAGAAAGTAGTGAGAGAAAAAGAAAAATTACAATAATAAAATATAATTCAAATTCAAATTTAAACTTAATAGATAAAGAATTAAAATAATAATTTAAAATTTATACATTTTCTTTCTTTTCATGTATTTTTAATTTTCTAAACAAGAGAAAATACATTTATTTTCTTTTTTATTTTCCTTCAATCCAAACGATAAGAGAGAAAATAAAAAAAAATAAAATTTTTATAATTTCCTCTCTTATTTTCTTTTCTCTCTTAATTTTGCTCCCAAATATAGGGTTAGTGATCCTTTATTAATCTCAAATGCTGACAGTTAGAAAAACAAAATAAAAAAAAAAAAGGCTATAAAATTTTTGTCTTAACCAAACACTTGGATTGAGCCATAGGGGAATCAACATCAACCGTCAATTCAAACACCCAATTTAGTCTGTCTGGTATGATTTTTAGAATTCAGCTGTCAACTGCCAATTCAAACACTCATTCAGTGCTTGTTTTGTTTAACTTTTAAAAGTTAGTGTTCAGCGGTTGAACACCCAAACACTGAAATAGGGCGTCTGATAGAAAGAGGGAAAAAAAAAAAGGGTTAAAAGCCATTTGTTGCATTCCTAAGGTTCCAATTAGAAACCGAAACACTAATTTCATTGGGTTTATCATGAAATTATGACAAAAATTAAAATAAATGGATATAATTAAAAATATATACGTGGCCGTTAGACAATTATTAATAGCTAATTTAATAGAAAAATGAATTGTACTAGTATTAGGATATTATAAATAGACTAATTATAGAATTAGAGCCTAATCGAAAAGGAGCAAGTACCAAATTAAAAGAAATAAGGATGCAATTGAACGAAAAAGAAGTAATAGGGAGCAAACTGTAATTTGCCAATCAGTGGCAACGGCTAGAAGGGAACGAAAGGTCAACGGAAAAGAAAAAAAAAATATATAATAATAATAATAATAAACTAATACAAAGGATGAGGTGGTTACTCTTAAACACTTCAAAACCAAACCAATTGAACACGTATACTTGTATCGCTAATTTTTGAAATTAAAAGCTAGCTATTGTATAAAAAGCTAAAATTTGTAGCTTTTAAACTCGAAAACTAGCTTTTCTCTAAAAATATCATTAAAATTTAAAATAATTACAAAAATACTTACTCTTAAATGTTATGTCCCGTTTGCACTAAATAAGACAAAAGAATTAGAGAATGTTCATCTAGAAAGTGAGGGAAAGAGGAAGAAAGTAAGAAAGAAAGGAAACGAAAAAATTAGAGGAAAGGGAAAAGAAGATACAGGATTGTATTCTAATCAAATTATATCCTATCTACATGTGTTAATGCCTATATATAGGCATACGAAACACCAGTATATCACTTGTATAATGCCAACTCAACACACTATCTTTTCTATAATTATTTATACTATACGGTGCAATCTATCAATATATTTAGTACATAGCATTGCCTCCCCCATGGAGAATTTCCTTGTCCTCAAGGAATAATTTTGAATATTAAGCTTGCAGAAAGGCAAATCCTCCCAAGTAGTATTTGTAGGATTGAGGTTAATCCAAACAATCAAGACTTGCTCAACATTTACATTTCCATGCTAGGTAAAAAATGGAGAAACAACCAAGGTTGTAATAATAGCATTTACAACATCCATACATATCCTCATAGCACCAGTAGACAAAAACAAAGATCTTTCAATTTGTATTGACTCCATTACTACCCATTCTGAATTAATCTTTTTCTTTGCCTTCTCCACTTTTCAAACTTCATCTATTAAAAAATAGTAACACCATTTGATATCCACTCAAAAGCACATACACCATATAAATTCCGAAAAACATAATCCCAATAATTTTCCATTTTCTTCTTCGAGAAAATTATCAACTTGAGTAACTTGAGTCACTCTATCATTTTCACAAATACCTTCGACACATAAATCTTTCGATGACACAGAATTTATTTTATTGTCAACCCCTCTTCCAACACAAGTTTCATTCATATTCTTATCATTTTTCACATCAAGAATAGTCTGAAACAAAATCTAATTTAGGAATAAGTTTATCCAAACTAGCTTTTTGTATTAACTTTTCACAATCATTATCTCTTTCTCAATTTTAACAGAAAATACCTTAATCGTAGAATTCCTGTCTTCATCATGAGATTGCACAAATTTATTTATGGAATCCCTAATTCACCCTAACATTCTTTGATTCTCAGCTTGTATGTCTCAAAACATTTTATCGTAGCCCTCTCGAATTGTTTCAAAGAGAGTTTGAGGTGTTTGTTTCCAAATTTGCAGAAGTGCCTCTAATTGCTCATCATCTGCCTTAGAATCCCTAAGATTTAGATTTTCTATTTTCAATTTCTTTAACAAAGCAGATAAACCTCTATTGATAGAGGAATTAAAGAAAATAACGAAAAATAAAGATTCAGAAAAATCGCAAGAGGGTATTGAGAAGATTGGAGAGGAGAGGACAGAATTTCGAGAAGGATAAAGAGAGAAATTAGAAGGGATTTCTTTGAATTTTCATAGGATTGTAACTGCTCTTATACCTCATTGTTGTGCCCTGTAACCATTAAAAACTAAAAGAAAAGTAAGGAGAAGAACAATAAAATAGAGAAGAGAAGTAACAGAAAGAGAGAGAGACAGAGAGACAGAGAGTTATTCTGAAAATCATGTCATTTTTGCTAGGAAGCCAATGTTTCCATTAAATCCACTTGGTCTGATACCAGTTGTTATGTCCCTTTTACACTGAACATAATAGAAGAATTAGAGAATGTTTGTCCAGAAAGAAAGCGGGGGAAAGAGAAAGAAAGAGAGAAAGAGAGGAAGCAAGAGAATTAGAGAAAACGGAAAAGAATATTTAGGATTGCACTCTACGCAGAATATCTCATCTGCATTTGTTAATGCCTATATATAGGCATACGGAATACCAGTATATTATAATGCCAACTCAACATACTATTTTTTTCTACAATTATTTATATATTGTACAATGCAATCTATCAATATATACATAAAACTAAATAGCAAATACATACGTCATTATTTTGATTTTTAAATATTTTAATATCTACATATATTCACATAATTAAATATAAATTAATTAAAATATGTATTTATTTTTATTAATATATTTTATATGAAATATTAAATTATTAATTGCATATACTTAAAATTCATCATAATATGTAAAATATTGTCCTCATTTGTCATTTTAAAATTTAACTCTAATTTCAACCGCTGAATTACCAAACATTATACAATTATTTGCAACAAAAGCTAGCTTTGTCTAAAAATATTGTTAAAATTTAAAATAATTATGAAAAATACTTACTACTAAATATCAAATATATACATCATTATTTTGATTTTTAAATATTTAACACTTATATGCATTCATATAATTAAATATAAAATAATTAAAATATATAGTTATTTTGATTAATATATTTTATGTGAATTATTAAATTATTAATTACATATACTTAAGATTCATCATAATATATAAAATAATATCCTTATTCTTTTTTTTTTTGGCCAAATAATAATATCCTTATTCGTTATTTTAAAATCTAACTCTAATTTTAATAGCTAAATTATCAAACACTATAAAATTATTTGCAGCAACTGATCATGAATCATTGACCACTAACCGACCATACTTAACCATTAGTCATTGGCTGCTGACTAAACCAAACTGACCCTTGATTATGCAATTGAGGTTGCGTTTCATTAGGCTTTTAACACTCCATTTCTTAAATTGTGTCTCGAGCTTTTTCTGTTATCTAGCATCATAGTTTATGTTTTTTCTCTTGTTGTAATCTTCTTCCTCATAAAAGAAATCTCATATTTTATGTTCACTTCCTTGTAACATCACTTGCTCTACCCTGGAGACTGGGTGAATTAGGGATTAGCTGTGGAGTGGAGACATGTAGGAATCTACTCGAATAAGGTGGGTAATCTCTATTTTTTTGCCATCAGTAGGGAAATGGAGTATAGATCTTCAACCCTTATCCTACCATAAATAAGGTCCATGAAATTCAGTGTCCTTAATAATTCTTGTTTGAATAACAAGTTGATGCAATGCTGGTATAACTAAAGAAACGCTAATACTGATTGTACTAGTATTCGAAAAGTTCTCTTATTTATCGTTTAATTTAAAATAATGGCCATTGCCAATAGACATCAAGGTTAGGAACACAAACACAAATCTTTGTTTGTCAGAAAGTTGATGAACAGGTGACCAAAAATAAAATTAAGGGGGAAAAGTATGAAATCGCCATATATATGCCACCAAACTTTTGGCTATTACTATTTTTTTCTTTTCATTTACTACTAATTCAATCACCTAAACTGGTGCTATCACTATAATTTTTCTTTTGCACCAAACCAAAAATAATATCTCTTTCTTATATCATATAGTAGCAATAAATGTCTAATAATAAAGCTGTAAATTGTAAACTATTGTACCATTCACTATTGTTAGGCTTGTAGAATCATTATGATATCATTTTCTTTTGGTAGAAACCTCCGCAGCTTTTCTCTTATTAATAATATCAACCCTTTTCCAATCTTCTCTGACTGGCAGATTAAAGGTCTCTGGACACAAGCCTAGCAAATTGATGAACTGAATGCAACCGCAAAAGAAATCAAATCATAATTAAAATTAAAATATGAACATGAAAAAGAAGAGACAGGAGAACAAATTTTACTTACATTTGGATCACTGAGCACAGGGGAGTTTTGTGCACATTTTATGGATAGTCTCTCTAGATTTGGCAGTCCCTTGAGGAAGGAGACAATTACTGGAATTTGGCGGTTCAGTGAATCATCCACCGTTAGAATCAAACAAACCAGGTTGTTAAAAAATATTGGGTCATCGTTTTGCATAAAGAACATCTGTAACACATTGAGAAAATAAAATATATTGAATGCCATGAACACAAAATAGCAAAAAAAAAAAAAGGGGGGGGGGGAAGAAATGGAAGATGATTCAACATGCTTGCATTCTATTTAGCAAGGAAGTACCTCAATAAGCCAGATGTTAATTTTTAAATGTTTGGCATATTTCAAACTTTGGAGAAGCATAGCAACACAATATATTGAGCTCTTAACAAGATTGCAATGACAAGCCCTTGCCTTGCTTTTGTGCCGACAAGAAGGTTTAATATCAATTGCAGCGGTCACCAATGACATGAAGCTTTCCAAATAACAAAAATCCACAGGATTTCCTTTCCACCTTATGGCCTTGATATTTGAAGCAGAAATGGATAATGGGAACTCATGCAAATACTCATCTGATGAGTTTATAGTCAACGTCTGAAGTTTTTCAGCATCAACATTAATTTGTATTCGATTTACAGGAGTAGAGACAGGTTCAAAAATGGATTTTCTTATCTTAGGACGAATTAATTCGCAATCCGAAACAGTAATCTCTTCAAGATCTGAACTGTTGATATCAAGATTGCAAAAGCCTTCAAATGCGCAACTCCTCATCTCTATATGCTTAACAGATTCATAAAAAATGAAGACACAGGGTTTCAAAAAATTAGACCCACAGATACGAAAATTTTCAAGTGATGCAGAGCTAATCTTGAAAGTTGAATGCTTCTCGAAATAAGACCTATGAATTGTGAAATTCTCCAGAGAAGGGCACCTAAGGGACAAATGACAAGGAGCTTTAAAATGGCACCTGGATATACACAGATACTTCAAAGATGAAGTGGAAATTCTGGAATTCCATTCTGTAAAATGCCTCACTGATGTGCAGTGAGACATTTTCAACTCCTCAAGAGAATGACTAGTTATATGGAGATCAATATCCAGCTTAACATTCTCAAGTTTCAACCTTCTAAGAGATGTCCAAAACTCAGATATCTTATCTCCAAAATATCTATCAGTAATGGCTAATGAATCTAGCGATATGTCCTCAACTGAGTCCATCTTTCTTTCTAAGAGATTAAACTTTCCCATCTGCAGATTCAACCTCAAAACCTCTAAAGACTTGCACCTGTATATACAATCAGGCAAAAAATAATATTGTCCCCCCACATCACCTAAATCAACGAGAACATCTAGCTCTCTAACATGACACTGTGTAGCAACTTTAAGACAAGAATCAGCAACACTCCTTCCAACATTATACTTAGCTTGTTTACAAAACCAGTGAAAAACAAATCGGTCTAGTCCAATTTTTAACTTTTCTCTCAATTTCATCACTTTATTCACATAAATGCAGAACTGAGAATACTTTTGTGAACCCACATTTGAATCAAAATTGGCACAGAAGTACAAATAAGGGCTATTCAAGCATAATTTTTGAAAAGTTTTCGAAACCAAACTAATACGAACAGTTTCATTAGCATCAAGGAATGAAAATATGCGATAGATAATTGATTCTGGGAGAACACTAAATCTATCATCAAATCTACCAAATAGAGAATGTGGGTCTTGGGAGCTAAATGCCATCGCTTTACAAGCAATTTCCATGCTCAATTCAGGCATAAAAACCAGCAACAACACCACTGTGAATTCAAATTAAAATCGATGTTAATACAATTAAATTTATGGATCAATCAAGAACACATATAAAACAAAGATGATAAAAAGAAATCGAGTACCTGAGTTGTTGCTGAATTGGGCTAAATTTGAAACAAGAGTGATTAGGGTTTTGAGTAGCTCATGTACAGTGTTTGTTATTTTGTTGAAGATGGAATCAGTAAAGTCCTTTTTATTTTTTTTTGGAAGAGTTTGTAGTTTGATTGCAGTACACTATTCTTTTACAGGACTTTTTGGTGGGAGGAAGAATTTTCATAATATCTTTTTATTTAATTTATATTTTTTTTAAAATAAAAAAGTATTAAAATGTATCAATTATAAATATTTTTTTATTAAATTTAAATGTTACCTTTTAATCATTTTGAATATTAATATTAGTGATGACAATTTTGATCTGCGCTAATAATACACGTCTCGCTTGACTCTAATGGATTGATTTTGTCCTATTTATAAACAGGACGAGAATATGTAGTATCATATTTAACTCAAATATCCATTTATATATTTTATATAATATTAAAATCCATAAATACATATGATATTTTTAAAATTTCATTTTTATATAAATTTATTTATACTATTAATATCATTTTTAATTAAAATATATATAATGGTGTATTTTATTCATATATTTTCTATAAATGTATTATATACTTTTTTTCTAAAAATATAATATTGCATATATATATATATATATCTATTTTACTCTTAAAAAAATGAGTACACCCAATATGTCCCGAACCTATTTTGCCCCAATATAAAATGGATAAATTATGGAGATGCAATTAACTATATTAAGAGAGATTTCACATGGAGTTATGTTATTAGAGTAGTTGTTATTATATAACAGTAAAAGCTTAATTCAAGAGTTGTTTAAAAAAATTTTCAAATAATTATTTCATAAGTTAAATTCATATGAAGACATGTAAGCTATGTTTGGTACATGAAATAGTCAAAAAAATAAAATATCCATATGGAATAATTATTCTAAACTTTGGTCCAAATTTTAAACAAGAATACTAATTTCATAGAATAACAATTTCACAATTTTCATGAAATATATATTTCACAAAAAATTAAATAATACCAATTCTTTAGGCTATGGAATAGTTAAGAAATAAAATATTGGCAAACTCAAATTCACTACTATTACTTTGTTTTTTTATTTATTTATTTTCAGATTTTCATTTTTATTTTTTAAATTTTAAGTCAAATAAAAATTTTATTTATTATGCATTTAAATTATTTTTTAAATAAAATTTGGTAAAATTATATTTAATTTATTATTATTAGTGAAATTAATTTATTAGGATATTATAGTCATTTATGTGAATAGAATAATTATTATATACTATGAACCAAATTATAGAATTATAATAATTATTCTATTCTTACTCTATTCTATTTTTCAAAAATAATTATTCTATTTTTTGTGTATTTTATTCCGCAAACCAAACATAGCCATAGAAGTATAGTTAG
Source organism: Reutealis trisperma (assembly GCA_947687605.1). NCBI lineage: Eukaryota > Viridiplantae > Streptophyta > Magnoliopsida > Malpighiales > Euphorbiaceae > Reutealis > Reutealis trisperma. The sequence continues at coordinate 250,644 of CANTUT010000060.1, forward strand.
ATTAGCAAGTTAGTTAGATTAATTCAATATTTTTACACGTGTAGTATACACTATACAGTTAAGCCAGTTGATTTTCCTTCTACTTGATTTGTTTTGCTTTGTTTGTTCATAGTACCAGAGCAGGTTCCCTAAAACTTTTTCAGCATTAAAACTTTGCTTCCAAGCTTTTCTTTGCGTCTTTCGTCTCTATCCTTTTAAACTTTCAATTGGTACTTGAAGTCTAGGTTGCTTTGAGATTTTGAAGAAATTATGGTGGAAATTGCACATGAGAATATTATTTGATATTGATATACTAGTTCGTCTTCAAAAGAAACAGCTATTGGATCGTCCATTTGAGGTCCAATGCAACTGCAAAATTTTGATCATCTTGGGATTGTGCTTGTTGCTACCTCCTTCATTGGCAGTAATTTTAGATATGAAATGTAAGCTAAGGTTTATTGAGGAAAGAATTAAGTTGGCAGAACCATATTATGATGGATTTGATTAGTGGCAATGATGTGATTTTGTGGTTACTTCATGGATTCTCAATTCCATTGCAAAGGAATTAGTTGAAGCCTTCCTTTATACCACTACTACAAGAAAACCTTGGAAAGAGCTTGAAGAATGCTTTCAGGAAAGCAATGGCCCTATGATCTATTAGTTGCTGAGGAAAATTACTTTAATAACTCAAAAGAATAACTTAGTTTATGTCTGCTATACTCAACTCAAAAAGCTATGGGATGAATTGACATTTGTAGATCTAATTCCTTCTTGCTACTATGATGCTACTAACTATCTTTTAGACATCACAAATAAGTTGGTTCAATTCCTAATGGGACTACATAAAGGTTGTGATTAGGCATATAATTAAATCCTTTTATTTGATCCTTTGCCTTATGTTAACAAAGCTAATCAATGATTCTAAAAGTAAAATCTTAGATAAATGTCTTCTCTTTTGTCACTGAGTCAATTGATGGTATAGCTTTGCTAGCTAAACCTATTCATAAGCTAGATCATCAAAATTACGGATCTAAGTAAAGATTCAACAACAGAAATTAGCATAGATTTGTGATCATTGTAATATAGAAGGTTCTACTTTAGATAAATGCTTTAAACTTTATAGTTATCCTGATTAGTACAAATCCAATAAACACAAAAACAAAGCTATAAATCCTAATAAAAAAACACAGCAAATGTTACTACTCATATGGACTCTCTACTTGATTTAGTTTCAAATCATCCTCATTAAGTTACTAAAATTGATGAATTAGGAACTGCTTTGGCTGCCTCTCTTCATCAAGAGATGATGAAACTCATCAAAGGCAAAACAACTAATTTATCTTCATTTTAGTTGAATAATAATGTCATTGCAAATTTTGCTTGTAAATTCAATCTTAAACTTTCTTATTATGCTGGTATAATTAAAGTTGTCTCTTGGATCATAGATTCTGATGCCACCAATCATATAACATATTACTCCACCAAATTTACATCAATTACTTTTTTATAAACACTTATTTCTATATATTTACCTGATGGTAGTGTTATTGATGTGTTTAACATTGGTACAATTTGTGTTGGTCCTAATTTCATTTTATAAAATGTGCTTCATATTTCAAATTTTAAGTTTAGTGTCTTATCACTTGAGAAATTGCTTGTTGATCTACAACTAAAGGTTGTTTTATTTCCTAGTTTTGTATGTTCTGAGACCTCATGACTGACAGCCTACTAGCCCTTAGAAAATTGGAAGGAGTGCTATACTCAACTACTTAACTTTGACTAGAACACTATTAGTCATGTACTTTCTACTCTCAAATTCAATCCCATATCATTTGTAAATGCCATATTCTCTATTTCCTCTACTGATATTATTAAAAAGAACTTTTTCACTCACTCACATTGTTTCTCTATTACTAAGAATGAGTATGCATTATAACACTTTAGATTAGGACACATATCTACTAGAAAATTAGAGCATATTACTTCTCTAAATCTCCATGCTCATAATTTCACTTGTCTAACATGTCTATTAGCTAAATAAATCAGATATCCTTTTTCCTTCAAGTGATAATCATATTTCGTAGCCTTTTGAATTACTACAAGTTCGAAGTTCGAGAGTCGATCAAGGCTAAAAGATGAAGAATCCATTTCGAAACCAAGAGTCGTGCAGCTGGTCAAGTCGTGCGCAAGTTGAACAATCTTTATGTTTAGGGACCATATCATATCGCATCAATCACTGGTGCTAAATACTTTTTAATAATTATAGATGACTTCTCTAAAGCCACTTGGACTTTCATAATGCCAAAGAAGAATCAATGTCCTTCATTGACTCTTAATTTCCATGATTACATCCAAAATCACTTTCAAACTCGACCTAAGACAATTAGAACTAACAATGGTTCAAAATTCCTTAATACCTATTGCAATACCCTTTTTCAATGAAACAAGCATAGTACATCATAAAACATGCGTGTATACCTCTTAGCAAAATGGAGTTGTTGAGATGAAACACAAACATTTGTTGGAAATAGCTAAAGCCCTTCAAATTTAAGCCAATTTGCCCAAAACTTGTTGGTCTGAATCCATACTTACTGCTACTTACATAATTAATAAATTGCCCATGCAACCTTTAAACTGGGATACACCCTATTTCAAACTTTTTGGCAAAAAATTGGATTATCATTACTTAAAAGTATTTAGTTGTTTATGTATTGCAACCAACACTTCTCCACATAAAAGACAAGTTAGATCCTATAGCCATCAAATATGTTTTCTCAGGATACTCTTTATACCATAAAGGATGCAAATTGTATAATGTATAAAGAAAACAAATTTTCATCAGTAGGAATGTCTATTTTTTAGAAGAAATCTTTCCTTTCTCTACAAATTCCAATTTAATCACTTCACGTATTGTTTTACCCCTTCCTTTTAATAATGCTACACTTAATCCATCATATTCTTCTCTAATTACTAATTCACTTAGTCCTACTGATAATTCCTTCAACCATTTTCATCTTATCGATGATGCACTTACTCATACACATAATTCTCCACTTATAAATTCTCTTTTGCCTACCACTGCTACTATTATAGAGTCAATTTTATATACCTCCATTGAAACTCATCACCCCATCTAACATTTTTTTACCTCCTAGAAGAAGTATCAGAAATATTGGAAAACTAATATAGTTGCAGGACTTTCTCAGCACTGTTGTCCAAATTCCCACTGCAACAGACAATCCATCATATCAGTCTATCTTTTCTTCTTCAAATTCTTACTACCCTTCATCTCATCTTGCTTTTCTCTCACAAATGCTTCCTATTCCTGAACCTATTACTATTCCCAAGCTTCTAAAGATCCTAGTGGTGTATGACTCAAGAGATTAATGCCTTAAAAAGAATGAAACTTAGGACTTGACTTATTTACCTTAAGGTAAAAAGGCTATTGGTTGCAAATGTGTGTTTAAAGTCAAGTACAAAGCTAATGGAAAAGTGGACAAATTTAAAGCTAGGCTTGTTACCAAGAGTGCAATCAAATTGAAGGCCTAGATTTTAAAGAAAGATTTTCTCCTGTGGCTAAAATAATCATTTTTGAGGTTATTTTGGCAAAATCTACTGCCAATAATTGGCCCTTATATTAATTAGACATAAACAATCCTTTTTGGTATGGCTTTTTAAAAAAGAGGTGTACATGCATCCACCAGCTAGGTATATTAAAGCTTTGCCAGGTCAGATTTGCAAATTAAAAATATCTTTTTATGGTTTAAAATAGGCTACAAGAGAATGGAATGTTAAATTACCAAACTTTTTGCTCTCTTTGGGGTTTCAACAATCTGTTCATGATAATTGCCTATTTACCAAGTTTACTAATGATCATATCTTTGTTTTATTAATTATGTTGATAATGTCTTCATCAATGGAACTTATATCCAGAATATCACTGTTATGGAGCATTCCCTTTATAAGAAATTCACTATTAAAGAGTAAGGTTTTTGCCAAGTATTTTATTGTTTTGGAAATTGTTAAGTCCGAGGCAGGCGCATTGATTACACAATACAAATTCATTCAAGATCTTATGACAGAAGTAGGCCATCAAGATGCCAAACCTTCTATCATTCCTGTTTCTAACGAAATTAAGCTTAGTCCTAAAGAAGGTCAACTCTTTTTAGATCTTGATCAATTCAGAAGATTAATTGGGAAGTTGTTATATATTAACATCATAAGGCCAGACATAAGCTATATTGTTCAACATCTTAGCCAATTTATATCTTGTCCTAGAGAACCTCTTATGGAAGACACACCCCAAGTAATTAGATGCCTAAAGAGTTTTCCTTCCACTGGTTTGTTTTATTTAAGCCACAACTTTATGTAATTGACTGCTTGCTTAGATTCAGATTGAACCTCTTATCCTTTCTCAAGAAAATCATTGATTGGATCTTCCCTGGTTCTACTTTGATTTCTTAAAAGACAAATAAACAACATACAGGTTCCAAATCCTCAGTAAAAGTAGAATATCACAATATGGGAGCTAAATTTTATGAGCTCTTATGGATTTCATACATCTTTCAAGATCAACACATTCTTATTTTTTGCCCATCACCTTCCATTATGACAACCAAGCTGCATTACACATCTCTGCAAATCCAGTGTTTCATGAGCAGATGAAATTGGATAAGGGTTTCATCAAACAAATACATATTGCCTTTAAGCACTAACTAGTAAACTTATTTACCAAGCCACTAAGTTCTGCACGTGCTCAATCTTTGTTATCCAAGTTAGGGCTGCTTGGTTTGCACCATCCAATAAGAGAAGGTGGGCTATAGAAGTATAGTTTGATTAATTCAATATTACTATACGTGTAATATACAACGAAGCCAATTGTACTAGTTAGTAACAAGATTCTCTCACAAGTTTCTCTCTTTTTATTCTGTATATAATAAACTCCTTAAGCTCAGTAATAAAAGATTACTTGATTCTTCTTAGAGGTGGAAATGAGTCAAGTCGATTTGAGTTTTGGAGTATTTGAACTTGAGCTCAAGCTCGAGCCTGAATCGAGTTTTGAACAACTCAAACTCAAGCTTGAACTCGAGCAAAATTAATGAGTTCAAGTTTGATAGAGTCGAGTTCGAGTCTAAATGAGTAAAGGGTTAATCGAATCAAATTATGTCAACATAGTGCCAAGTGTGAGCTCCACTTAGTTTGATTATACTTGTTTAGATTTGATTAGGCTCGTTTGAACTTAATTAGGCTTGTTCAGACTTGATTAGACTTGATTCGGCTTGTTTATGCTCAATTAGTAATATATAAAGGATATAATGGTAAATATATAAAAGTTCGGTTAGGCTTATGAGTCTATTGAGCAGAATAATATATAGAGTCCGCGCTCGGCTCGTCTAACTATTTGAGTAGCTTAAGCTCGAGCTCAACTTATATTAAGTCAATTTCGAGTAATTTTTAGTCGATTCTGAATAGCTTACTATTTGGCTTAACTCACTTACACTCCTAATTCTCCTTTTACTTTATTTGTTCAAGACACCTCATAAAAAAATTAAATTTATATAAAATCACTTGATCAATTTTTTCCATATCATTTTATTATTTTTTAACTTGTCCATATATATCAAATTTGACTCATATATATCTTTTACATTAATACAAAATATAATATTTAAATTTAATGAAAAATAAATAATAATAATTCACATATATTAAATATTCAAAAAAATATAAAGTAAATAAAAAATATATAATTAAAATCACCTATGATTAATTAGTGTATCTTACATGTATTGTGGATAGGTAGGGAGTACGAAGGAGCTGGCATTTTGTTATTTAACTATCATTACCTAAGTAATATCAATATGTGTAATTAATTATGAATCCTACCAATGGAACTTTATGATCTTTAAAACTCAACTTTCAATTTGACACTAATAGACTATGGCAATCAATCCGCAAATTATTACATGAACCTGAGTTCATGTAGCTAGGTGGACCAGTTCATATATATACAACATGCATGCATATTGAGGTGTATTTTTTAAAAAAAAATTATTTTATTTTATTTTCACGCCATTCAAGTTTTCTCTCTACTTCTTCATCACCCCTTCTCTTGGATCTATCTCTGTATTCATTTTTCTGTAACCATCATTTTTCTTTCTCTTCAAGTTTTTTCTGCTCTCTTTTGTATTCTCTTTGCATCCATTTATTTTTCTGGCATTGTTATTGTAATCGCAGTAAGTTTTTCTCCATTTTTGTGTTTTTAATTTGTTAGTTTTTGTTTTAATTTGTTATTTTGTGATTTATGTTCGTTTATTATTGTTTTAATGTTATTATGCATCTGATTTTAGTGTTATAAGTCTTGTTCAATTTGTTGAAGAATTGAAGAAGAAGACTAATGGTTTTTTCACTATTCCACTTAACTTTTTTTTTTTTTTTTTTTATTTATAGTAAGCACCTTTTATATTCTTTACTTTTTTTTTTTTAGTATATTCATTTGTTATTAATTTCATATTCATTAAATATAAAGTTTAGATTCATTACTTATAAACTATATGTTCAGATGTTATTTGCTTCAGGTTCATTAAATATAAAGTTTAGTTTCATTACTTATAATATGGATAGTCATCTATTGTTAGTGTAAGGTTAATTGAATATATAGTTTATAAGGTTAATTAAATATAAAGTTTAGGTTCATTGATTATAAATTATATATTCATTCGTTATTAGAGTTAAGTTTTTTTTTATTTTTTATTTATTTATTTTTTTTTTTTGTGAATGCTAGGTTCATTATTTTTGTTTCATTATTGATTACTAATTTTTATTTCAATTTGCTCGTCAATATCAAACTAAATGTAAGTTTTATGCTCATCAAAATCAAACTGAATGTAAGCTTTACAATAAGTTCAAATGTCAATATTTGAACAAGAGGTATTTTTTCCTTTATTTTCTTTCTTTCCAAACCTCAAGCAACGAAATATCTTCATATGATATGGTTTTGCTATCTGTCTTATATCTTTGCTTACTCTTTTGAACATTGAAATCCATTTTAAATGCATAGTAATCATATAAAATGAAGGCTTCGTCAACAAATTGTACACATAATCCCAATAATTCTTTATCCTCAATTTGCAATTCCAATGCAGAATCATTATTTTGGTTATCAATTGCAAAAAGACAAGATATCATTTAAAAATTATAAGTTTGCAGTGAACATATAATTGAATAGTGATGAATCTGTAGTTTATAAACGATGAACTTCAGGTATAGGTTTGATGAACCTACATATTATAACATATGATGTAGTTTTGTGCTAATAATGATAAGTATTATATGAAACTATAGTTTAATAGTGATGAATATTTAGTTTATGAATGATGAACTTCATGCATATGTTTAATGAATGTACAATTTGTAACTTATTATACATGTAGTTTTATGCCATAAGTTTTAAGTATGATATAAACATATATTTTAATAGTGTTGAATCGGTAGGTTATGGGTAATGAATATTAGGTTTACTTCTGATGAATATACAGTTTATAATTTATGAACATGTTGTTTTTAATATATAAAGCTTTAGTTTCATGATTGATTGTTATAGTTTTTTAATGATAATTTATGCAGGATATAAATATGAATCTATGATATATAAATATAGTTTATTGAAATTTCTATAATTTTCTAATATATTATTGTGAATATGAAATAGATAGAGAACGAGGAAAAGAGAGATTGACAAAAATTGTACCTATATTAGTTAGTGAATTATTAGTTTTGATTGAATATTTAGTTGTAGAGGGAATGTTTTGGTTTGTACTTTGCCATGAAAATGATTTTGAGGTTTGATAGAAACGGGTTTTAGCTTTTTTTTTTGGGGAAAAATTATTGATAATTGTGAAATTCGTTTGTGTTATGGTTGTAGATTTGAATTCAATATTAATTGAATTTTTGTTAATATAGATCGGAGGAGACAATGGAGATCAATGGTGGAAAGAGAAAAATAAAGAAGAGGATTTTAAGCCTTAAAACTTTAATGCCATGATTCATTAAGAAAAATACTGGGTTGTTATTTTGAAAAACTTAGAAAAATTCGTACGATTGTTATATTGATCTTTAAAAAAAAAAGATAACAGGCCTGATATAAACACGAAGGCCTGATCCACATTATATCATGAACCAAGATTCATGGTATAAAAACTCCAATCATCCTTTAGTTGTTTGGTAGTAGAGGGTTGTAAAAATTTTAATTTGAATTACAGTAGGATAATAAATTATAAATAAATTATGATAATAAATCCTTGAAAAGAATAAATGATAATAAATTATTAATAAATTTTTTTTCAAGTCAGGCTGTGAGTTTCTAGGCTTGAATCCAAAATTATATTTATTCGTTTAAAAAGAAAATTAATAATAAATTGAATTTTTTGTTTTACAGAACATATATAATTTTTTGTTTTCTACCATTTTTTTTTAGGTTTTCAGCGCATAAAAAAGATAATTTTTTCAATTAAGTACATTTTACAAAGATAATTTTTTTTTTCAATTAAGTGTATTTTATGAGACTTCTCTATAAGTTATTAAAATATATTATTTTACACTGTGTCTTCTTTTTCTTTATATTTTATTAGATCCCTTCAAGTAAGAGAAATAAATATATTGAATTTTTTTAATTGTAATATTTTTTATTGAGTAAAAATAATTTATTTAATTTTTTGAAAAATTTTGATAAATGCATTTAATTAAAAACAATTCATTCATTAAAACATTTTATTGATAAAAAATAAAATTTAATATTATACTAAAATATAAATATATAGTATAATTATTTTCTCTAATAATAATAATAGTAATAATAATACAATGAAACGTAACGGAGAATTATAGTTGATTTGCGATTAGCGAGTATTGACTAGTCACGCAGGAGATAATGGCAACGAACACCGCAGCAGCTGCTAGAGAATCTAGAAGAAGGAAGATCCTTGAAAAAGGAGCTGACCGATTAGCTCTCATCACCGGTCGGACCCAAACTGTACCCTCCGAATCCTCTGATAAACCCAACGCCGATTCATCTCAGCAATTGAATTCCCAGCTCCAGCTTCAAGATCCACCACCACCACTTTATCTCTCCGATCAAATAACCGGTAAAACCTTCTCTCTCTCTCTCTGCATATCTTACTATCTGTTATTGGATTGCATTATTGTTTTACTGAATAGACTTTAAATTGGACTAATTTGTTGCTACCGTAACAGCCTATAATTGATTCAGTTTAGGTTAGTATTTGCCAATTTTTCTAATTTAAGATTTGAAAATGCATTCTTTAGTGCGTTTTTGTGGCCACCGGAATTGCTATGTGTTATCTGTTTTGTTTTGTGATATGGACTTTGCCTGAAGCTCAGTTTATGCCCAGTTGTTATTGATCAGGAAAAGGAATTTTGGCTTTTGGGTGAGCTTTCGTGTTCCTGCTGGTTTACCTTAGTGAAGGACAGTAATGGAGACAAGAGCAACAAAAAATGTTGAAGAAATTAAATTATGATAGATTGAAAATTTGAAATTGTCTGCCTGTCAAACTTATTCTAGTAGAAAATGTATTTTGGCTTGCTAGATTTTACCTCCTCCATCAGCTGCGTTTTTGTGGTTTCATATTGTTTGTTATCACAGACCGTCCCTCTCCATTGCCGCAGGGGAATTTTGGAGTTAAGTCCTAGAGGGGTGGGTGTGACTGTCTTAGCAAGAATATAATAGGTTATGGTGATTCTGGTCATTATAACTTGAGTAATGCTGCACTTACCACCTTAGTATTATCACCAATCTTGCCGCCTCAACATCTCACAAGCTACAATATAAGAAATTATTCCATTTTTTTTTAATATTTATATAAACTCCATATAAACGGTCCTATCTATCATCATTTGTCTCATTTTGTTAAAATAAATGGGTAGCATAACAAATCTCTGCACTTATTTGTTACATGCTAATAAAATCAAAGTAGAAAAATAAAGCAAATCAAGGATTTTTGTAAATAATAAATAAAAGCTATTGACTTATTAAATAAATATAGTAAATTTACATTTTTATTCTTATCAAAGCAAAATAATATAAAATAAAATAGAGATATTTTTGCACAAATATATTGCGCTATGTAAGGTGGTAAAGAGGTAGTACACACATGGTGGTAACTGGTAAGTTTAGCAATTTCCTTATAACCTTATTTCACTGTTATTTCCCATTATTTTTTTTTTCTCTGCATATTTGTTTTGGAGGATTTGGGAAGTTGTGCTTAGGGTGGAATTACTGGGATAAGTTAAGTGTGTAAATTGATAGAGGTTGTGCTTAGGGTGGAATTACTGAGATAAGTTAGTATGTAAATTGATAGAGAGAGAGACTTCAAATGTCAGTTTTTTTTTTTAACATAAAAATTCTTATAATGCATCTGATGGCAACTGAAATTTTTATTATTGCTTCTTGCTTATGGGTTAGAGAGAGAGAGAGAGAGAGAGAGAGAGAGAGACTTCAAATGTGAGTTTTTTTTTAACGTAAAAATTCTTGTAATGCATCTGATGGCAACTGAAATTTTTATTATTGCTTCTAGCTTATGGGTTACCATGATGTGCAGCTTCTACTAATGGTGGTTATGAGGGATCCAGTTCTAGGTTGCTAAATAATGATCCCACTATTGATGCTGACCAGAGTGCAAACAATCTAGAATCTCCCTATCACACAGACAAGACTGGAATAGAAACCTCAAGAGCTTCTGCTTCAGATGGAAGCAGCAATGAGCAATTGCCATTGCCCTTATCAACAAATCAGAAGTCAACTATGTCTATTTCAGGCACTATGCAAAACTTAGGACCACAGACACGCCCAAATAGAGTTTTGACTCCAAGTCAAATAAGCTCTGCCATTGCAGCATCAGAGAGATACCGTTTTTTTTGTTCCGTAACTGTAGCTGCTCTTGTTGTCTTTTCATATTTAGGATTTCCATTGCTAGGCAGCAACATAATAAAGAGCATCATAAGTTTTAGGCCTCTTTATCTTGTTTTGCTGACTAATCTCACTCTTGTACTGGTACTGCTTCTTTACAATAATCAGAGAGGTTTTGAAAGGAATGTTGGTGGAGAATATAATATTCCTTCAACAAGCCAAAACGACTGGGCTGAACAAGCAGGCAAGGCTTTGGAGGTAGGTTTGCTGATCCAGAAGGCTGTTGAGGCAGTAATCATGGATTGCAGTGTATATGTAATAATTATAATCATTGGCCTTTCTTTTGTGCAGTGATTCAGCTATTTGATCCTTTTTGTAGTTTATCACAACATGTATTAGTTCATATTTTGACGTTTAATGGGATCCTAGACTCCTAGTGGACCTAGTAGTTCTGCCTTGAACTACACGTTTTTTTGGCAAATTGGTTGGTTAGTGCCCTTTTAATAATAACTTTTTGGTTGAATATGCATTCAGTGAATATACTATCAGGTCGCCAAAAAACTCTTATTCTACTGCCAAGTGGTAGTATACATGATTAAGCCATTTGTTGCAGTGCATTGTTGTTGTCTTGGAAGCTTGGGCAATAAGAGTGGAAGCACTTGCTTCGGGCTACATTTCATTTTTCGGTTATGGAATGCTCAGATTTTTATTTTTTTTCGTTTCATTTCATGAGCATAGATTGACTGTTTCTTCTAGGACTGGCTTTGTTCATGAAACTGGACAATCATATTGATTCAACAGTACAGGTTCATTCTTTGTCCTTTGATGAGAGCAATGATGTATTTATAGGATGGGTAGCTTCAACTTTGCCTTTGAAAATTATAGATCCATTTAATGAGATGGCAGCTACATAGACATTTGTTCTCGAGTTTCACTTGCACCCATCTTCTGGCATTATTTCAATTATATGTTCAGCTATATCGCGGTGGAAAGCCAGTATCTCCAGCAACCAGAAGATGTCTTGTGAAAATGGCTTTGAATCATCCCCTGATACAAATTCTTGAACAAGATTGTTTACCTCAATTAAGCTACACCCAGGAGTTTTCTTCATGCTCTTGCTTCTTATGAGTTTCCGCATCCTCGACACATCCTCCCACTTGCCAAGATCTGCATATATATTGGAAAGCAAAACATAATTCCCCGTATCATCTGGTTCGAGCTCTTCAAGGTGCTTCATGGCAATGACAGCAATTTCAATATTACAGTGTGTTCTACAAGAGCTTAATAAGGAACCCCATATCTTTGAATCTGGCTTCATAGGCATCTTCTCTGCAATGTCCAGAGCCTGACTGAGGCGTCCTGCACGCCCAAGAAGATCAATCAAACTACCATAATGTTCAATTTCTGGTTCTATGTGAAAATCCTTTTTCATGGTATCAAAATACATTAACCCTTCCTGCCAAAAACCAGCATGAGCACAAGCTGATAAAAGGCCAACAAACGTTATACCATTTGGATCAATCTTTGTTTGCTTCATTCTTTCAAACATTGTAATTGCTTCACAAGCTTTCCCATGATTTGCTAGCCCTGCGATCATAGTACTCCAAGAAATCACATCCCTTTCATGCATTTGATCGAACAACTGGCAAGCTTGATCAACACAGCCACATTTTGTGTACATTTCAATAAGAGCATTACATACACTGGCTCTCTTCAATAGCCCATTTCTATCACAATACATATGTATCCATTTTCCAACCTCAAGAGCTCCCAGCTGAGCACATGCTGGCAAGACAGAAACGATACTTCCCTCATCAGGCTCGACACCAACAACTTGCATTCGCCGAAACATATCTAATGCATCTATGTAAGACCCAATACGGGTGTACCCAGAAATCATTGCCGTCCAAGAGACCACAGTTCTGTTAGGCATTTCATCGAATATAGCTCTTGCCTTTCTCATTTGACCCAATCTAACATGCCCAGAAATAATACCATTCCATGAAATCACATCTCTTTCGTCCATTTCATCAAACACTTTATGTGCATCTAACAAATTATCGCACTTCGTATACATATCAATCAAAGCATTTTCTGTGATAAGATGGGACATTGGCCCAAATTTGAAGAAGTGGGCATGTATTTGCTTACCTAGATTATGGAACACAAGCCTCGCACAGGATTTTACCACAAATGGGAATGTGAATTCGTCAGGGAAAATGGGATTTTCACTTCGTGGGGGGTTTTGCCTTAGCATTTGCTTATAAACAACGATTGTTTGGCTATACTTAGAGTTGTGGGTATATGCTCTCATCATTGCGTTGTATAAATAGGCATTTGGTTCAATAACTTGCTTAAAAAGCAAGCCTGCATAATTCATATCTTCTCTGCTATCACACACATCTACCATTTTTGTCACCAGGAAGCTACTCTGTGAGAGTGAGTACTTGATAATAAGAGCATGGTTTTTCTTCAGCTCTTCCATGTTCTGGCAGTTTCGCAAAATGGGTACAAAGAGATTTTCCAGTTCTCTGATTTTCAAGGTTCCAATTCCTTTCGCCATTAGTGACTGCAAGCATAGATTTTTGGCCTCTGATAAATAATGACAAAGTTTTCGTTTCCAGTTTTGAGTGAGAGGCAGAGACTTGCAGAGCTGTTGCGCTGCTGTTCGAAAAAATTGCTACTTAATCAAGGAGTGCAGGTGCATGGAGCCTTGGTAAAAGAAGGACACGGAAATGATTTGATGTTGAACAATGATCTTATAGATATGTATGGAAAATGTGGTAGAGTGGGCACTGCTAGTGTGGTGTTTGATAAAATGCGTGAAAGAAACGTGGTTTCTTGGACAGCTCTTATGTGTGGACATATACAGAACGGCACTGCCAAAGGGTCATTATTTCTATTCTCTCAAATGGGATTATCTGATGTGAAACCTAATGAATTCACTTTCTCAACTAATCTTAAAGCTTGCGGTTTGTTGAATCTTCCAGATATTGGGATTCAGATTCATGATATTTGTGTGAAAACTGGATTTGACATGGTGACTGTGGTGGGCAATTCTATTGTTGATATGTACTCCAAGTGTGGAAGAATCAATGAAGCTTCCCACATGTTTGATATTATGCCTGTTAGAAATCTTATAAGTTGGAATTCAATGATAGCAGGATTCACTTTTGCAGGATTAGGTAAGAAAGCTGTAATTTTGTTTCAAAATATGCTAGAAGATAGGCAAGCCCCCGATGAGTACACACTTACAAGCACATTGAAGGCTTGTAGTGATCTTGGTGCAATTAGAGAAGGATCCCAAATTCATGCTTTCTTGATCACTGGTGGTTTTCCATATGTAAATACAACTAGTGTTGCAGGTGCTGTTATCGATCAATATGTGAAATGTGGGAAGTTGTGTGCAGCTCGGGCAGTGTTTGATCAAGTTAAACAGAAGCATATGATATCATGGAGTGCACTGATTCTTGGTTATGCTCAAGAGGGAAACCTAGCAGAAGCAATGAACTTGTTTAGGCAACTTAGAGAGAGCAGCATTCAAACCGATGGGTTTGTTCTGTCGAGCATAATAGGTGTGTTTGCTGACTTTGCACTTGTAGAGCAAGGCAAGCAAATGCATGCTTACACCACTAAAGTTCCAACTGGTTCAGAAATATCAGTGTCCAATTCAATTGTGGACATGTATGTCAAATGCGGAGTGATTGATGAAGCAGAGAGATTTTTCGCTGAAATGTCGATGAGAGATGTGATTTCTTGGACAATTATGATCACTGGCTATGGGATGCATGGTCTTGCAAAAGAGGCTATTTCTCTCTTCAACAAAATGCAAATTGATAATATTGAGCCTGATGATGTTACTTACTTGGGTGTACTCAAAGCCTGTAGCCATTCTGGACTAGTTGAAGAAGGTCAAGAATACTTCTCTAAGTTGTGTAGTGATTATCGGATCAAAGCTAGAGTGGAGCATTATGCTTGTATGGTTGATCTCCTTGGCCGAGCAGGGCGCTTAAAAGAAGCTAAGAATATCATCAAAAGGATGCCTCTAAAGCCGAATATAGGGATATGGCAGACATTGCTCAGTGCTTGCAGGGTGCATGGAGACTTGGAACTGGGGAGAGAAGTAGGTGAAATTGTCTTGAGATTGGATGTTAATAATCCTGCCAACTATGTAATACTGTCAAATATTTATGCAGATGCTGGCTACTGGGAGCAGTGTGAGAGAATAAGGGAATTGGTGAAGGCAAAGAGGTTGAAGAAAGAAGCAGGGCGTAGCTGGGTAGAGATTGACAAGGAGGTTCACTTCTTCTGTGGTGGAGATGACACACACCCACTAATTGAGAAAATAAAAGAAGTCTTGAAAGAAATGGAGAAGAAGATGAAAGAAGAATTGGGTTACGTTTATGGGGTGAAATATGCATTGCGAGATGTGGAAGAAGAATCAAAGGAGGAGAGCTTGAGAGTTCATAGTGAGAAGCTGGCAATTGGGCTAGCATTGGTTTGCTGTAGGTGGGAAGAGAGCAGAAGGATGATTCGAGTCTTCAAAAACTTAAGAGTTTGTGGCGATTGTCATGAATTCATCAAGGGTTTATCAAAGATCCTGACAGTGGTATTTGTGGTGAGAGATGCTAATAGATTTCATAGGTTTGAGAATGGAGCGTGTTCTTGCAGAGATTATTGGTGATACCTAATATAAAAATTTCTCACTGGTCTCTAAATAATAATTGCATTTAAAGCAGGAAGTAAATTCCAGCTAAAATGACTTTGATCCCCTAGTTTTTACAATTGATGAATAAAATACTAGATTATCAAAACTTGTTGATTCCATTGAAAAGGAACAAGAGTCAAATTTATCACAACCACATCTCACCTCGCCTTTAATCGGTGAAAAGCTCATTTTAGGTTTTGCACAAAGTTAATCACATTATGGACATATACAACATTGCCAGCTGCCACAGAATACAAGTAATCTGCACAAATACAAGTAATCTGCACAACCCATGGCCTGAACCAGCAATCGAAGTTTCAGGCATAACTGACGTGATAAACAATGGATATGCTTTCATTGTGTCAATCCTTTAAGTTGGACTCCTGAAAAATGGATGATTAAGAGCTTGTTGAGCTGTTAGTCGTTCAGATGGCTCGTACTTCAATAGACTGTGCAATAGGTCTACAAGTGAAGATCTTGAGCTGTCTACATGTTGAGATACCATATCCTGCATCAACATAAATGATGATCACATTGAATTAACATTCATCCCCGTGAGAAAATGAAAAATAAATAAATAGTTAAGAACATGCCCCAAAACAAAGCAAAACAAAACAGATTCCAAAACCGAGATGAACAACCTTAAGACGATCCAGCTTCCTCACAGCCCTGATACTTTCCCTAGAAACTGCTCCTTCAGGCCAATTCAATCTCAATCCTCTCCTAAAAAATTTTTCAGCCCCCCGGCTGCATAAAAAAATTAAAAAAAAAAACAGAACTTGTGTAAAATAATAGCAACCATCAAGAACAATGAATAAGAAAGGATACTAAAAATTATCAAGAAGGAAATCAATTTATACATGCAACCTCAATGGAAAAATTATCTAGGTTCCTCATTTAAATTTCAGAAAGTAACTTACTTGGCTCTTTGAATCATGTGCTCTGGCAGAGGCCCCAATACCCTCTCCATCATTGCTAAATGTTCCAAGTTCTCATGAGTCTGGAATAGTGCTTCGCCCTGACACAAAATTTCCTACAGCTTAGTTGTCTCTCTAAAAGAAATTCTAATCAGAACCATGTTCATAATAAATATAAAGAAATGCAGGACGAACCGACAGTAACTCAACAAGTATACATCCAATGCTCCATATGTCACATGGATAAGTCCAACCTAGACCTGGAACAAAAGAATATAGCCTGAGCCAGAAAAAAAGATGTACCCAACAAATAGAACAATTAATTGGCACTTGAAGCCAAGTACAAAACACGTATGGGTATAGACACAGACAACGCCAATCAAGTAAAAAATTATTCCAAGACCATGGTTACTTCTGTGAAGAAAGATTCAAGTAGCGGCATCAATTGAAACTTGTAATAACAGCCGATCAAGTAATCTTGAATCTATCTCAAGAGTTCACACTGTCAGTTTCATTTAGCCAGCATGTTACATTTGTCAGAACACCAATGCAGATGCCTCATTCACAAATTGGCATTTTTCTATTTACAGGACAACAGGAGAGACAATTCAAATACAGAAGTCAGACTGTTCACATCTAGAAATGTGGCCATGAATGTTGACAGGAATAGCAGGATGCGAAGACCTATTAAAAATGCAGCTATTAATTTCCATCCTAATATGAAAAACCTCAAAAAAAAAAATAGATGCAAAATCCAAAACCTTAAAAAAAATTCAACCCTCAAAGCTCCCTAAAGCATAATCATGCAGGTAGAGCCTGTGATAGTGCTCTTAATACTGTTGGAACTAGGTACAAGACACTGAATGAATTGCCAGATTAAAGCTTACCAAGACAAAAAGAGTTGAAAGGGCTCTATGAAGTACAAAGCCTCACAAAAACAAGGGATTCATTCTAGCGGTAATCAAACCATTGTTTTTAAGTAAACCTAATATCAAGGTTTTAAATAACATTTGTTTCACATGTCTTTTGGTTCCTCAATTTTCGGAAGGCATTTCTACCACCATGCCCCCCTACACATTAACACACTGTGTGTACTTTGCATAAGAACACAACATGTATAAAAGCAAACAAAGAGGCAAGTACATTTTCATTTTCAAACACAGTAACTAGTTACCTAGAATAACCTCAGGGGCTCTGTAATGTCTTGTGGAAACAATGGAGCTATGATTCTGATTATCAAACGCAGTACTACCAAAATCAATAAGCTTAATGGCACTTGACTTTGGCAAGCACCTGAAATGCGTTTCATCTGAAGAATTCCTCTGTATAATTTCAAGCAGTTTTTAACATTATAATGAAGACTATGCCCAAATCTAAAATGATGTTCTTTTTCAATTGCAAAAGGCCAAATACCTTGCAGCCTGGGATCTTTATATATTCAGAAGACACAAGAAGTATATTTTCTGGCTTCAGGTCAGTGTGAATTAGGCGTAAATCATGCATATCTGCCAGATATGATAAAACATAGAAGAAGAAGAAAAAATTGTTACACAAAAAGGACAGAAAAACGTAAGCAACCCTGCCACTGGATAAACAATACAGGCCTAGAAACAGAATGTGGAGATTGATCAGGATTGATGAGCAAAATAATAAAACAGGAGGCAAGAACAATCCACACACATGCTACAGATTCCAATAGCTGACGTCCAAATTCCCGAACAAGATCCACAGGGAATGGGCAGTATTTATTTCTCTTTAGAAAATCAAATAAACTTGGTCCAAGCTTCTCAAATACCTGGTAACACCATTGAAATGCATTCAAAGGAAGGTTTCTGTTTAGTTCCCAGTTTCCTGAATGAAGTCAATGCTGACAAATGACATTTAAACTACCACAACTGATTAAAACAACTATATTCATCTTACAATATCTAAATTAATTGATCAGGTAAAGCTCTAAAAGAGAAACACAGCAAAGGCAAAAGGCAAAGGTGGGCATACACATTTAGGCTTAATTCCAATAATCAAGGAGGACAATCACAGTGAACAAAGACAAAATATCATAGGGGTAGCCGTTAAGTAATATGTAGTGGTCATTTAGTTTCCAGCCACTTCTTCAGCATTAAAAGTAACGCTCACAACTGAATCCACTACAATGTTCCTACGAAAAGAAAGGCACCAGAAAAAAGCAATTAGAATAAAATGACAGGTTTCACTGGAATACTCACAATACAAATGTGATTGCGGTAATCAAACCAGTTTCGAATCTGCACGCAGCTGCACAAATTAAACATGGAGGAGGATGAGAAAATCTAGCAAGAGGAAAGGAGATATCCATAAGCAACTTTCCTATCAGCTGAAACCCAGAAAATTATGTACCGTGAACCATTGGCTAGGTCATTCTTAGCAAGACGTTGAAGTATATCAACCTCAATCATTGCTGCATCTCGATATTTACGAATGCTTCGAACTACTTTGATTGCCACGTACTGCCGTGTTTGACGATCCCAACATTCCAAAACTCGGCCAAAAGTGCCTACAACACTAGCAATTTGCTGAATGGCACAAGCAGAATCACAAAAATTTAATATCTTGAAGATAGCATTAGCACTTGGCTTCTAACCTTCACCCATTTTGCTGAGTATTTTATCTGTTGCATAATATTGGTGAAATGAAGTTCTTCATCAGAAATGGGAACAGAATAAATATTGCTCTAAACATTAAATAATGACCCCAAAAATTTCAGATTTTGATTTCCCAACCTATTTCCAATAAATTTGCATTCTCCATTCAATATAATAAGCCAAAATTAATTGCATACACCAACATTACTGTTCTAATATACTATGAATTTAAACAATAACTTACATCGAGGAGTTAGATTCTCCCCAAGATTAAAGACATAATGGCCGTCACGATCGTCGTCCCTTCTCGGCGGTGAAGCATGCTTGGACACTCCTTCGTTTCCAAAAACCACCAAAGCCCTTTGCGCCTACAAACATCGATCCAACAAAACCATGCCCAGCTAAGTCAGATAATCATAGCCCGTAGTTTTGAGACTCGTGAACTCTCTCTCTCTCTCTCTCTCTCTCTCTCTCTATATATATATATATATATATAGAAAACCCTAACCCTCTCTAGCCCGAATTGAAGACACGAAGTCACGAACCAACCTCTGGTTCAGATGGGCCGACGTCCCAGGCGAGCCGAGGCCGTTTCCTGATTCGTTCTGTCACCATTTTCTCAACTTCTGCCGCTACCTTTAATTAATCGATCTCTTTCTTTCTCTCTCTTCGAGGTTCTGTAACACAAAATTTCTGACAGACCTTGAACAAAGTTAGGACTTTGCTGAGAGAGGTATTGTTTTTAATTAATTAAATACATAAAAGACAGAAATTTTGAAGCGAGGGAAGGTCTGGGGAGATGAGTGGTTGCAGTCTGCGGAGATTAGGGTTCGTTAAATCGTCTGCTCTCTTTGGGCCATTTCACAAAGTGAACGACTGCCGTTTGATGGTAGTTAAAGAATCAAATAAACTATATGAACGACTTGTCGTTCCATCAGAACGGAAACGCGTAATAAACGACACGTGTTTTTTACCATATGAACCAACTATGACTAAAAAACGAAGGTCCCTTCATTTGTCAATTAAAGCATTATTATAAATATTAGATTCCAAGTAATAAAATAAACAACGAATAGAATAGTTATCATATCATTTGTATTTATTATTTACTTAAAATTAAATTGTGTAACTGGCTTTTTTTTTTTTCAAAATTGACTTACAATAATTAAAACTACTATTTATTATAATGAATTCCAAATTAATTAAATTAATAATATACTTATATTTGAAGTACATGCAAATCATAATATGTACGTATGATTTTAATTTTAAGATTCTAATAATTATAAAATCTTATTTTTTCTTAATTACATAGAAAAAAAAATATTCAGCGAAACACTGAATTGAAATAGAGTTTAAATATTATCAAAAGTTCTAAGGATTAAAAAAAATAAAAATTTTCATTTTTTTAATTTTATCTAAAACTTTTTAATTTTTTTCAATTTTGTTTCAATTTTAAAATTTATTTTTCAATTGTGTCCAAGTGAGAGAGAAATTAATCAAAATTGAAACTAAAAATAATATTATATTTCATAATTTAAATAAAAATAATAATTTTTTAATCTTTCCACTCATCTTCATTTTTTTTTTCCACATTCTTATCTAAACTTCATTTATTTTATAAAGTTATTAATTAATAATTATTAAAATGGATTTTTGGTGTTGAAAGAAAAAAAAATAATTTAAGGATGAATGGTAAAAAATAATTTAAAGACAAATTACCATTCTATTCATGAAATTTGACTTAATACTTTTAAGAAACTAATTAAGAAATCCTTTAGTTTTCAATACATCATAATGTTAAGTCTTTCCATCTAATTTTTCCGTTAAAACCCACAAAAAGATTAAAACAACACACCTTACAACTTGAATTTTCCATCCTTACAAAAATTGAGGAGTTTTTGTGAATAAAAATAAAATTGAATTATTTTATTTTTTTTAAATATACCTTGATATAATTTAATTAAACTAAAACCTATAATTATAAAAAAAAAATCTAAATTCAAATTCTTTTAGAAAATTAATTAGAAAATCCGAAATTCCAACCCATGTTGCACTTGCGCTTGTTGTTGGCGTCGCGATTCGGCTACCAAAGGTCACCAACGGCAAGAATCAAAAGCATAGACTCTATTTTTCGCTAACCACCACAAGCACCATGTCTTTATTAGGCCTTCACATATTGATATATTTCCTTTATTTATTTATTTATTTTGCTTTATAGTTATTTGTTAATTTGAATCCTACATTGATTTCCGATCAAAACTTGATCAAATAAGACAATTAAAGTTGGATCTCTAGTGTTGGGCCTAGATGTTGAGAGTTTGCAAAGATGAAATAATGGTCAGGATGGGCTGGACATTGTGCCTGGCAAAGGACCTTTGACGTTCAAGTTAGTAAAGAGATTCACTAGTGATCGGAGAAGAAGATTTCTCTTCTCTAGCCAGTTAGACCATACTTAGAATCTATTATGAACTTAAGAATGCCTTTAACTTTTCAAAGGCAACTTGACACTCTTCTATCCATTTGAAGGACTGAGATTATCTCAAATTTTTTAAGAAAAGGAGATACTTCTTAGCTGACTTGGACATAAATCTATTTAAAGTGGATATTTGTCAAATCAATCTCTGCACTTGTTTGGTATTTATAGGGGCTACTATGTTCAAGATAACCTTAATTTGTCTAGATTAGGCTCAATTCGCTTTTTACTTGCCATGCTCCTAAGAATTTGCCTCCTTAAATGAAGAAAGCACACTTCTCAAGGTTAAGCTTCATCCTATACTCATTCATTACCCCTAATACTTCAACCAAATCCCAAAGATGGTATTCGAAGCTCTTGCTCTTTATTGTCATATCATCCATATATGCCTCAAGGTTTTTGCTTAATTGTTCTTTGAACATTTTGTTGACGAGGCATTGGTATGTAGGTTGGGCATTCTTTAGGCCGAAAGGCATTGACATGTAACAATAAATACTCTTTTCTATAATGTATAAGGCCTTCTCCTTATCATCCTATTGTATTTTGATATAATGATACCCCTACGTCGCATCGAGGGAAGATTAATACCCATACCTTGCTGTTCAATTTACTAACTAATCTATTAGGGGAAAATGGAAGGAACCTTTGGGACATACCTTGTTTAGGTCTGTGAAATCCACACATATTTTATAGGTCCTGCTCGCCTTTTTAACCAACACCATATTCATTAGCTGCTTTGGATACTGAACTTCCCTTAGAAACCTTGCTTTCATCAACTTATCCACCTGTTGAATTATTGCCTGACAATCTAGGCTAAAGCATCTCTTTCCCTATTTGATTGATCTGTATGCAGGGTCTATATTAAATTGGTAGGTCATCATCTTGCCACTTACCCTTATCTCTACTAAAGACCAAATGAACTGGATATATTCTCCCTCAAGAAATGATGGGCTTGTTCCTGCTAATCTTTTCTGGCTCTTCTTTCTTCACTAAAAATTACTCTAACTTCTCCACTGGCTTGGTTCATTGTTCACTACAGCTACTTCTTTGACTTGTATTACAATCAAACTCTTCTTTGCCCTTTTATTTTCTTACTTGGATTCTTGCCTTTCCTGTGTGCCATATACACAAAATTCTCCTCCCTTTGGTTTGGGAATCATCATCTTTAAGTGCCTTATGTTAATGGAGGCATCGAGGTCATATGGTCTACTAAATAGGACATAGTAAGCTAACGGTGCCCTTATCACCATAAATGTGGCGATGATGGTCACACTATTAGGGGCGATACCAATAGTGAGTGGCAGCTTTGCCACTCCCACTAATGGGACTTCTGATCCATCCAAGGTGTATACTGGAATATTCACTTCTTTCAGATTATCATTTTTGAACCCAATCTTCACATATGCCTCTACCTTAATAGTGCTTAGTCAAGTTGAGTGACCTTCAACACTTCCCTCAGCATTATTGACTCGAGGTATCAATTTTTTTGCTTCGTAGGGATACTGGAGGCAAAATGATGCATAAAAGCTGTGGCTAGCTCCATGAAAGAACATTTGATCCCTTCCTTTAGAGAATCAAACCAACGAGTTGTTGCTTCTTCAAGTAAGCCTCATAAAGCTCTGCATAATTCTTTATCATTCATGGTTTGAAGTTCAACCACATGTTTATAGTCTATGATATAGACTTCGAGAGTTGCTATTATATTTCTTAAGGGTTGGCAGTTTGAACTTATTTGGCATGCGATAGTCACGGATAGATTTGATGAAAAATGACTTCAATGCCAATTTTAAGGTCTTGTCTATTCCCTTTTTGGTTTGATCATGATTCATCTCATCAACGAACTTCTTCATCACTTACCTCCTCTCATTCTGCCACTAACCTCTTGGCTATGCTAATTTCTTCCATATGAAGAAGAACAAATTCAGACCCTTATCTGCTTTGCCCCCTCTTATTAAATTGTCTATCTAAGTTTTCCCTTTCCTTTGACCTTGTAATACCCAAGGTCTCCATAGCTCATCGGAGTTATAATAATACCATAGAATATAAATTTTATGAGTATAGTATCAATGACATAGTAATAGAAAGACAGAAACTCTTGTTGGTGCTAAATGCTTGAGTTTGTATTTTATGGGATATAAATATTTATTGTATGTTTGATTGAATTAATTTTAGGCAACATGGCTTAGTTTAAGCTTATTATGATATGGGAAGGTAAGATTTAAAATACCAAGTGAAAGGGAAAGGAAAAAGTTACTAAAAATTTTTAAGTTCGGAAAACGTTTTCGAGTGGGTTTGTTGATGGGCTTTTGGACTCAAAGCCCAAGCCCATGGAGTGGCCAGCCCTAAAGCCTCAAATTTTGGTGGAGCTTGACTAAAGAATGGTTAGAACAAGTTAATTAGGGGTTAGGATGAGAAAGAAATTAGGTTAGCCATATTTGTTGACTTATGTCAACTTTACACCTAAGCCTCCTATTTTTCCATCACAATGATTATGTTCACTTTGGTGATGATGGTATTCATTATTTTGATGCTTAGTCACCATACACCTAAAGACCATCCCAACCATCCATCTTGATCAATCTTAGCCCTCCATTTCAAGTAAAAATAGGACAATTGATCTTGTGTGATTAAATCACCACCATTGATTTTATTTGTATATAAAATGAAATTATGTTAAACCATTTCATTTGTAACCTACACCAAAAATTTCACCCTCACCAAAGACTAAAAACCTCCCAACTTATTCTTCAACTTAGAGCTAAATTTGGAGCATTTCAAGGTGAGATTTATTGCTTAAGTAATTCCTTTCTTTCCTTAGCCTAAGTGTGATAAATTGTTAGCAATTATTCCTTTTCTTTTGATTTCTATAATTGGATTTTGGTGGAATGATTTGAAGAAGAGTTAGGTGGAATGATTTGAAGAAGAGTTAGTTTGGCATGTTAAGTGATGAAATATGAGAATTAGGGTTGAGGATTTGGGGTTTAATAGGTGAATAATAACAAGGGAAGCATGAAAGATCAATAAGGAAGAATGTTACATAAGGTCGGCCAAACTAGGATTTTTAGGGGAAGTGTCCAAAATTTTTTTTAACAATATCTAAGGTTATTTGGGATGTTGAAAAGTGGTTTAAAAATGTAAAATTTGAATTTAGAGATTTTATTCAAAAATTGAAATTCTTGAAGGCATAATGCATGATATAAGGAAAGTATGTAATATGAAGTGTAGTTTGATGTTTGATTGTTGTGGTAGGCTTTGCATGACATTAATTTCATCTTGGCAAGATCAATTTGAGATTTGATTGAGTAATTTTGGGTTTTCCCCAAATCATCCCAATTTGGTAAAGTTAGGGTTTATGGGAATTGAAATAGATTAATTTCAATTGGTAAATGAATGTTGATTGTTTGAGTACGAGTTTGATAAACATAGAATTTAATTAAGGAATTAGGAAGGAAAAAGGAACATAATTTTTAATGAAAGGATTTGGACAACATGGGATTTTGGAATAAAGTGATTAAATAATTAATGTGTTTATGTATGTTATTGTTTAATGTATTGGAATGTGTTTTGGTGATTAGTAGTAGGAAGTTAATGTTAAGTTGAGTTAGAATGAGATTAGCAAGTTAAAGGAGTAGGAATTAATGTGTGATTATTTGGGGTGTATTTGTAGAATCGAAAGGCAAAGGCATTGCTCGGGATACCGAGAAGTCTCGTTATAATCTACGTTAGAACTATCAGTATAGGAGCAAAGGAGCAAAAGGTGAGTACTTAATAATATAATATACCTTGTTTCATGTACTTGAACTTTTATTGTTCCAACCCTAATGGTTGAATTATTTCTATGCCTTGAAAACTTGAATGGCTCATTGATATTCCACAATCTTAATTTCTTAATAAGCTTAATCTGCTTATTGAATATTGAACCGTTGATATGATATTTCCTTGATTATTGAGCTAAAGTGAATCAAACATTTCTTTATGGCACTTGGCCAAATGAGCCCTATTGCTTCATCTCATAATATGATCAATGATGGGAATTTTGATTATTTATTGATATATTATCCATTGAATTATTTCATGGATGGAAAGGAAAAATGTTTTAATGATACTGTGGTAAGCAGAATACCCCTCTAATGTGGGACAATACATCAGCCTTGTGCACAATGGTAATGAACCCACGGATAGGGTAAAGAGTATCCGAACCCTAGCTGGGAAGGGTTTATGGTCCCCAGTACGTACGATCTGATTAATTGTACGTGTGACTGATATGGGGAGTGAGCAGGGCGTAAGCCGCCACTCGAATGATAATGTGGGAAACACACCGTTTCCATAAGGAAAATATTCTGCTAAAAATGCAATATTTACTGTATATGAAAAACTATTCTATAAGAATAACTCTGGCTCCGTTTTACTTCTTTGCTATAAGAAATTATCATTACACCACCCACCATTTGTTTATTTTATCCAGTATTATTTTGTACTCACTGAGCTTTGTCTCACCCCATAGTTGTTATTTATTTTCAGGATCAGTTGACGGTTTGGCAAGGTAAATTCCAAGTTCTACATCTCCGCTTGGAAATTGCGTTGCTGATTTTGGGTATCATCATGTACATATTTTGTTATAATTTTGGAGGTTTCACTCTATAGCTCCATGTTTTGTTAAAAGTCTGTAATAATGGTATAACTTAGAGTATCATTAATATGTGTGGTTGGGTATTATCTTACTATAGTCCAGATGTATGATTAATACTCACTTAAGTTGCAATTAGTATACTGGAAAATGAAGTTCAAAAGTGATAAGTATGAAAATGAATTTAGACATTGAATGACTATTGCATGGGAATTATGGCTACGATCTTGGGTTAAGGATAACGTAATGGTAATATCTTATGAGTTATAGGTTATTCTACGGGTTTAGATGACCTTACGTCTCCCTATGCCCTAGGACAGTCGCGGCTCAAAAATGGGTCGTGACAGACCTCCCTTTCCTACTATATTGTTCGTTATCATCTCTTTCATAAGCATGTAAATGTCATCCATCCTTATCTTACTCTTTACTCTTTATATAGGACCATTTACCATGGTCAAATGATTGCCTATCTGTAAGAGGAGGAAGTACTCTATAACTTTCTTCTCCTTCTTCAAATGGATCTTATCCTCTTGCTAGTACTACTTCAAATCTCACCTTTTCCCCCTTATTCTTACCCGTCTTTTAATCTTCCACCACTTTCCAAGCACCCTAGATTTAGTTCCCATAAGCCAATCATCTAGTTGCTCCCCGCCTGAGAGTAGTCTTAGGAATGACATGGATGTTTTTGACCCATAGGGTTTGTGGTTGTTAAGCAGCTTAGAAAGCAGCAACCATTGTATTTATAAACTATAGGGCTAAGGTTTAAACATGGTAAGAAGTGTCTAGGAGAGTAGTGCTATGACTTCTTAAGCTCCATTGGTACATTACAGTGTTCAAGACTGGAAGGAGGCACTTAAGTCAGTGACTGATGGGGTTTATGTGTCTTCATGTAGAGGGGATAAGTGTAGGGAGTGTGAACATTTGTGTGAGGCATTATCATCTGAATGAGTCATTTTCTAAATGAAAATGGGATTTCCTTTATTGTGCTTGGGTATTCTTTGCAGGTGGTGTGTTTTTAGGTTACTTAGGAAACAAAGAATAATGTTTTGGCCAAGAAAGGAAAGCAAGTGTTGCTATCCTCAGAGAAAGAAGAGAGTTTAGAGTCATAGAGAGACTAGCCAATGTTTTCTATAGACAACGCCAATTTGATCAGAGATTGATCAAATAAGATAATTAAAACTGCATCTCTAGTATTGGACCTGGATGTTGAGAGGCTACAAAGATGAAATAATGATGAGGAATGGCTAGGCCTTCTGTCTAGCAAATGACCTCCACTGCTTAAGTCAATAAAAGGATTTGTTAGTGACCAGTGAAGGAGATTTTTATTTTCTGGCCAGTTAGCTCGAGAGCTTTTTAGTGAGAGAAAAGAGATAAGAGAAATGCAGAGTTCAAACTACTTGGGTCAAGTGACAATCCTTCCCTTTTATATGGCTTTGCATAGATGGGACATATGGCCATAACTTTTTAGAGGAGAGAGAATATCTCCTCCATATAGCAAGCTCTTGATTGGTGTGATAAGTACACAAGTGGAGGGAAGCATGGTCTGAGGGCCTATCTCTTGTGATGTGGTAAGTGATTAGTAGTTTTAAGGGGCAAAGGCGCATTGCTTAATGGTGCTCCTGTCTCTAACATGTGTAGGCTGATGTTGTACTTTATGGCCTCAAATACAATACGAAACTTATTGGGTAAGCTACCATCCTTAAGTAAGGAGGGTTAAGCCTTCTAAAGGAGGCAAAGTGAAGGCTTCGCCTTTTCTAGGATACTGAGGGCTTCTCCTTGGGCTTGCTCTCAATGGGCCTTACAATTGACCTTAATTCATTGAAGGATCCAACCAAAGTGGGCTTGGATTGCCCTTTAGTCCTAGTACTTTATTGGATTATTTGTTACTTTTGTCCCTCATCAATTTCCATTGTTTGATTTCTTTTTGGTAAAGCAAACTTTAATGGTCGATTAAGACCAATTTAGACAATTTTTATAATTATTAATGTATTTTTCTTCTCTGTAACTTTACGTGTTTTGGATTTGTCTTTTTTTGTCTTTATTTATAAAGGTTACAGCAGTATTCTAAAAAATAGATCGATGATCGAACAGATTAGGTCACTAATTTGCAGTCCAATCAATTGAATCGGTAGTTTAACCAATTAGATAAAATCTCTTCATTTTTCTTTTTTTTCTTTTTTATTTTTTTGGTCTAGTTCTTATTAATAAAAATTTAACTAGTTAAAAAGGGTTAAAAATTGATTAAAACTAGTCAAAACCGATCAAATAGTGATTTAACTAAAAATCTAATTTTTTAAGTGAAGTGAACCTAAGTGGTAAGCTATTCTCGAACTGGTTGAATCGATATAATTTTTTAAAAATAACAGGTTATAGGAATTTTTTAGTCATCTAATCTTTTTCATCTTTAATTTTTTTTTAATCATCACATCATCATCATCATCATCATCCGATCTTTATCAACACCCACCTAATCTTTCTTTAATCTCTCATGTTTACATGTTCCTTTGGATTTGCTTTGTTTTGGATTATTGAAGTTTGCTAACAATTGATGGGTTGCGCAAGCTCAAAGCAAAAAGCAATACTAGCTAATGAGGGTATTTTCAAAATTTTATTTATTTCATTTTATTTATTAATTTTTTAACATAAAATATGAAAAAAAAAATGAAAACGATTAAATAGCATAATAAATTGAAGACTGAATTCTTAGAAAACAAAAAGAACTTAATTAATTAAGTCAAATTTTAAAAATCAAATAATAATTTGCCTATAATATAATTACTTTTGGTGGTGAGAATTCTCTCTCTCTATATATACTAGTTTTTTTTTTATAACGTGCCATTCCAACTCGTTAAAACTTATTAGAAATATAAATATTTATTCGAAACTTTTTTTTTTCATTATTAAAGTTTTAATAACCAGTGTTTTGTTATTTAAGTATAAAATAATATAAAACTTTTCAAATAAATACAATGAAGTTGAAATCTTATTGGTTAACTTTTAAAATTATCGTGAAGCAATATTTATATAACTTAATTATTAAATTCACTTTAGTTGTTAAATTCAAGTTAAGTTAAATTTTCATATGAAAAACATAAAAATTCAATGAAAATATAATTATACACAATAAATATTATCTAAATTTTATAATCGTGCATGTTTAATATAATTAGAATGATAATACAAAATAATATAGATTTTATATAAATGTATGAATGTATTTTAAAAGGCAATACTTATATAATATTGAAAAAATACTCAAGCATATCTAAATAAATTATTTTTTACAATTTTAAATGATATTCTTATATTCAATAATATGTTAGAGAAAAAAAAGTAAATAAATTGATAGATAAATTTTGTTATAATTTTCTAATTTATTTTGTTATTGTTATGTTGACTAATTATTAATTATAGGTTAATTTTTGTGTTAATATTTGGTACATCTATTATTTTCTTATAATTACAGTATAGGTTGTATGTTTTTATTAATTTTGATAAACTTTGATTTCTTTGACACATTATATCTTAATTTTTATTTCTCTAAAAAATCAATAACAATCTTTCTAACGTACTTTTATAAATTTAATATTAATATTAATTGTATGTAATTGATTTATCATGTGATATCATATTATGTCATATGATATTATATTATATCATAAGCCTAAAAAAATCTATTTAATTATTATATTATATGAATACTTGTGAATATTTTAAATTTGATATTACAAATAATAACAGTGACATATAATCACAAAATTAAAAATTTTATAATTTTGATTTTCTATTTAATTAATTTTTAAGAATGATTAATTAATCTTTTCCCTAATTAAAATTTTAAGTAGATTTAAATGTTTATAAAATCACAAACAAATTGATTTTTTTAAAAGAATATACCATTATAAATAGAAATTTTAACATTTAATAATAAAATAATAGGATTTTGCTGATTGTTATTAAATGAACTCTCAATTAGTGTATCTTCTTTTTTCTGCTGCTTCTTTTTATTGAATCAAAAGTAATTTTTGTAATATACAAATTATTACTAATGGTTAAAATAACAAACTTTAAAATTTATAATAGGACAAAGTAATAATTTACAAAATGAAAGTTAAATTATAATTTCTCTAATTTGTTTATATTCGAATAATTAAAACCACAAGAATTTTTCTAATTTCTAAATATTTGAAAAAAATAATTTTGCTCATTATTGTTAAATAAACTCTCAATTAGTGCATCTTCTTTTTCTACCGCGTCTTCTTATAAAATTAAAAGTAATTTTTCTAATCTACAAATTATTATTAATAGTTAAAACAACTAATTTTAAAATTTATTATGAGACAAAATAATAATTTACAAAATGAAAGTCAAATTAGACATTTTTTTATAGAATCATAAGTAATTTTTCTAATTTATAAATTATTACTAATAGTTAAAATAACTAATTTTAAAATTTATAATGGGATAAAATAATAATTTATAAAATAAAAATCAAATTAGAGCTTTTCTAACTTGTTAATATTCGAATAGTCAAAGTTAAAAGTATTTCTTTAACTTCTAAATATTTTTAAAAAAATTAAAAAATATAAATTATTCTAATTGAATTCTTTTTTATTTGAATTAAATATAATTAACTATATATTAAATAATAATTATTTTATTCTCTATTTATTCTAATTAAATTTAATTTTTATTTAAATTAAATTAAATTATTAAATTATAAACTGTATAATTATAAATTTATAATATAATTAATTATATATTAAATAATAATTATTTTATTATAATTAAATTCATTATTTTTTATTTAAATTAAATATAATTAGATATCAAATATAATTAATTATATATTAAATAGTAATTATTCTTTTTTTATTCTAATTGAATCCACTTTTCTTTATTTAAATTAATTATAATTAGATATTAAATAATAATTAATTTCTTATTTTCTTATTAATAATTAAATTTATTATTTATTATATAAATTAAATATAATTAGATAATTATATTATTTAATTAATAAATAATGATATCATTCATTATAAATATACAATTAAAAAAAATTTGATGAGAAATTTTTATTTAAATGCATTTTTGTTCTTTCGTAAAACTATATATAGAATAGGTATATTCCAACAACATAATTTCGTCATAATAATGTCGTCATAATGGCCTCATCACAAGTAAAAGAATCTTAATAAAGCATGGGACCAAAACCAATCCGCAGCATAGCCAGCAGTTTCTTCAACCTCTCGACACCACCAATCGCAGGCCTAATAAAAGCGTGGAAGCCACGCGATGACGAGGAGCCCTTATATATGTAGCACGCCTACATTGGCCCAGTTTCAATGCCATCATCCGTCATAGCCACCACAAGCCTGCTACCCATTTGTAAAAATGCAATCTTTGCAAGAGAAAGCCTCTCAATGGAGCGGAGTTGATCCAGCTGACGCATTTGCCATTGACAACACCAATTTGTTTCAGAAGCTCACCCTCCAAACCTTCATCAACCTCTCCACCAATTTCTACAACAGGTAAGCTAACAATATATAAATGCGCTTTTTCCTGATTGAATTGGAATTGGAGCTGATTCGAGGTACTGGGTTTTGCTTGTTCGTTTATTTTTTAATGGAAATTTAGGGTTTACGATGATGAGGAAGAGTGGTTTAGGTCGATTTTTGCTAATTCGAAGAAAGAAGAAGCGATCCAAAATCAATACGAGTTCTTTGTGCAGAGAATGGGAGGTCCTCCTCTTTATTCTCAGCGGAAAGGTTAGTAATCTTCTTTACTGTATTGGTTTTAGTTTAATTTCCTTTATTTTGCTTGAAATTTTTGTCCATATATATAAGCTATTCAAATTCAAGCCTCTTGCTATACTTAGTTCCTTAAACAAAAACATTTTCGTTAATTAATTGGAGTATTAATGATTTAATCCGCATTTTGGCTTCTTTACTATTAATTAGTGTCAACTCCTATGCCAAGGATTTATCAATTGGAATTGAATGGTAGAAGGAAATATCAAGCATGTGCTGTATACAATATGTTTGGTTGCTATTTGTTGTGATAAATGATTAAAAAATTGCAAGTTCTGATCTCGTGAAATTGTTGTGGCGATAAAATCTCCTCTTGAAACTGATACATTGAATTTGTAATTGCAATGACTACTTGGATGGTTCAATGCCATTCTGGATTAGTTTCAGAATTATTTTATCCGGCAGAAAACTTTTCATCATAAATATCACATTAGGAGCAATGTTTAGTTGCATGACATCTTTTCTAGTGGCCTACTGTATACAGGGACAGTTTATCTCTTTGTTCCTATTAAAAACCTGAATGGTGGAAAATACAAATTTTGTCCTGTTCTGTCACATTTTGATATTTGCTTGATAACATGTAAAAGCAGGATGTAATGATCAATTTTGTCTTTGGTTTCTTGGCAGGCCATCCTGCACTGATTGGACGCCATCGACCATTCCCTGTCACACACCAAACTGCAGAAAGGTGGTTGCATCACATGCAGAAGGCATTGGAAAGCACCCCAGATATTGACGAAGACTCGAAAATCAAAATGATGAATTTTTTCAGGCATGAATTTCATCAAATTATCTTCCTCAATCCTTATATCCATCTGTTGTAATGTTTATTATTTCTTTTGTTCTAAATTAATGAGGACTTTGTGCACATTTGTGTTTCTCAGGCACACTGCATTCTTTCTAGTGGCTGGAGATGAGTTGAAGAATCAAAACCAGCAAATTCCATGTAAGCATCAGGACAACAAACCAACTTAAATGTAAACTTATTAAAAGAATTCCTCATTTGTTAGTGACAGAACAATGGAAGACAGTGATTGTTTCCAAACCCGTTAAAGGTCATACTGCTGTTGAAGCAAAGCTTGATCACCATCCTTATATGAATAAAATCTTGAAATTTCCTATTTTTATCTGATGCAAAATATTGCATGGACACGAACTATCCATATTTGCTTTATTTGCTTCTTAGCTTTAAATCCCTGAACTGGCTGCAATTTAAATAAGATTAAGTCGGATTGTTGATGTGGATAGAGCCCCTAAAGCATGCATTGAACCAAAGTTTGATGGTTTGAAAATTTCCCAAGTCCTGATCTTCTCTCCTTTTCAGTGCAGTGATTTGTTATATGGGTTAACTGTTGGAGTTCTTATAGTTATTTTATTGGAACGTTGTGCAAAATTCTACTTTTTATCAGTTTTTTACAGTGTGATTATAAAAAATCTAACATATCATATATACGTATCGTTGCATAAACTTACACTTTAGAACTGTAAATGTCACAAATTGCAAACTTGTGAATGGATGATGTACAAATTATCATTAGGCTTCATGAATTGCTTATTAATTAGCTTTAATAGATTTGGATTCGGTGAAGTTAATCGTGGCAATAGAATGAAGATAACCAAGTCTGCAACTGCAATTCATTTGCTTTGTTTTCATCTTGCATCCATCTTTAGAGAATGTGAAGAACTGAAAGCATGGTGCGATATCGTGTAAATTACCATGGAAACTTGTTTGCCTACACCCATACCAGTTGCAGTTTATGGAAGTGTAACCTCTGCATGTTTCCACTGTAATATTGTTCCCTTCCATTACATCTTCATCTAGCAGTTCGAATAATTAAACCACAATGGAATTGTATTGCTGAAAAGTGCTAAGTATCTTTTCTATTTTGCATTCTTTTTATCTTCTCCATATTAATATATGAAATTATTTTAAAAGTTGATTAATATAATAAAATACTATTGAAATTTGCCATATATCTTAATTTGTGTGGAAAAGATAAATAGAATGCAATATAGAAAGTATTTAGCACTCCTCATAACATGTTATCTTGCACACAACATGCACGAGCTTGTACTTTTTTTTTTCTTTTTTTAAAGCAGGGTACAGTAGATCACTATAAGCCATGAATGAAAGGTAGTAAAATTATTCCAATACCCACCAAATTTAAGATAGGCCATAATAACATGTAATGTAATGCAATCAAATGTTTTTTAGTATAAATTTATATTAAAAATATATTTAATTATATTATATTTCATTTTATTACGGTTTACTAAACACATCTAAGGGTTCATTTATAAGCTTAGACTTAAAGAGAAGATTTAGCATAGTTCGGAATTATAAATAAATGAGTTATATATTTCAAATTTTGATATTTTTCATGCATTTAGGTAATATTTGATATTATAAAAAAAATTTAAAGATTTTTTGAAATCATAAACTTTTTATGTTTGTTAGGCCGTAATATAATACAATGTAATGTAATTAAATGTATTTTTAATATATTAGAAATGTATTTAATTGCATTATATTACATTATGTTACAGTCTACCCAATATTTTTTTTTGTTAAAAAAAAAATATGTATCAATGGGATTAACTTGAATCTTTTCAAATGAAATATATCCTAATACATAATTTATTAAATAAATATTAAAGTTAAAATAGATGTTATTAAAATCATATCAGATCAGCCATTCGAACTAATTAAACTGAAATTGGCTATTGGTTTGATTCAAAATTTTAAAAATTAGATTTAGCAAAACGATGTTGTTTTGAAATAAAAAATTTAAAATAAAAAAAAATTAAAAGATAATAAAAAGCTGATCGGATCATTGAACTGAACTGATTAGGCTGTGAACCAGTGAGGAGACCAATTTAATACTGAATTCGGTTTTAGAAACATCGGTTAAAATCAACTAATTCAATGACTTGTTAAATTGCCAATAAATTTTGAAATAAAAAATTTCAAAATCATTTAACATTACCTTTATATTTTTCTATTTCCTTTAGATAGTTCCGATGCAACATGACCTTCGTCCAACTTGAAATTGTCACATGGCCGTCATCGGACACAAGCTAACATTATTATTGACAAATCACGATCAAACGATCCGTCGTTTTCTATTCTCAATAACTAGACAACTTCTTTTATTTCCGGCGTTGTGTTTAGATTTATCCTTTGACGTCAAAGGAACATTGTCGTTTACTGTTAAAGGACGTTCGCGACTCAACAATAGCATATACTTTTAATAACAAAGACAAATTTTTAAACCGGTTTCAAAACTTTTAAAATCCCAACCAAACTTTTAAATGTAAATTGATATTTTCAAATTGATTTGATAAGTTTGGATAAATCTATTGATTTAAAACTTTTTTCATTCTACAACTATACGAGTTCGAACTCCAGCTTCTTTTTTTACAACTGCTCATAATTATTGCTAACTCAATAATATATATGTGTGTGAGAGCGCAAGGAGCGACAATAACAGTATTTTCACTCTATAGTATTGTAGTGATAGCTCCTCACATTACCTAAGTTTTTTTTGTATATGATAAGGAATAAAAATATTTAATTTTATTGTGCTACAAAGTAAACTCATATAAGAAATTAGTCGCTTGTAAATTTGAAGTATGCATCTAGTTTAAACATCAATTAGTTTGCCTACTCTCACATCAAGCTAAAATCATACTTTTTATTTAGATTCATTGACTCAACTTGTTTAAAGATTATTAAATAGACTACTGTAACAATTGTTACTTATTAATATGTAATACTAAGCACAATGGCTAAATATATGGATGGTGTCAGGACAACTAACACTCGAGGGAATGCATGTTTTATTAAGTTAGGTTGCTCAATACTCATCTTAAAATACTATCACATGAATATTTACCTTAATTCAAGGTGGAACCAAATGAGTATAAAAGAAGAGATTAATCACCATTTAAAGGTAGTTTAGTCTACAACTTTTCATCCTATTTCTATCATTAAACTCTCTCTACAATCAAGAAAGAGTTCAATATTTTTTCACAAAGTTCTTAATCTATATAGCTCCTAACTTAAGTATCAGTGAGTTTTTGCGAAACTAAAAATTTGACCTTTTAATATTGTTTGTCCATACTGCAGGCCCAAATTCATTTCAAAAAGAATCTAAACTTAATTTTTCAATGCCATTTATTTATCTTGCGGTCCAAATCTATTCAATCCAATTTATATTTTGATGAAGCTCCCATTAGTATTTATATACATATGTAAAATAGCAACATGGTTTAAATATTGGATAGAGTATTATTATTAAAAAAAAAAAAAAAAAAAAAAGTAACTCTGCAAGATTCTATTTGCTTTTCATCATGTTGCCTCCACATGAGAATAGTAAAAAGAATCCACTCGTTTGCAAAGTTAACTGAGAAAAGTTGGAAACACACACACTCCACCATCTATTCTTGCCTTGTGAAGAATTGTGCGTGATATTACCCTCATTAATTAATATTATAATTTAGGTTAAATTAATAGTCAAATGGAAGATGCTATAAATTTATTTTACTACTTCATTATCTCTCAACATAAAATATAAATCAAAAAACCAAAGAAATTGATAATTATTATTTAAATTTGGCTAAGGAGGAGCATTTCCCACTTACCCATATTATGATTTGACTCAAATAATTCATAATTCATTCACACTTCTTGTGGGAAAGTACCAATATCCATATGTAAATCTATATTGCATCTTTATATAATTAATTAATTAATCCGATCAATCATCGTTTAATTATAATCATTAATTCAACAAGAAATTCTATGTTTCATAAAAGGAAAGAACTCAAATTGTTATAATCAAGAAAACAAATTAACCAAAAGCAAACCAACCATATCAAACCAAGGAAAAAGAAGGAAAGTGAAAGCAATCAAGAAAGAAACTAAAACATACTACTTATTATATATAAATATAAATATGAACATTGATTAAAGTTAATTAATTTTGTTAATTTCAGGGATTAAACTGACCCCAAAAAAAAAAAAGAGAAAAAAAAAAAAAAAAGGCAGAGTACTCTGTTTTGATCATCAAACTCCTCGAACAAATCTAACACTAGAATTCTTTTGCAATATTAATCTTGAAGGATCAGCATATCTAGCAGAGAAAGAACGAGGAAGATTATCTGGTTCAGCCCATCCAGTTCCATGATCAAAATTCTGAGAATAGTCTTCTGGATCGTAAGAAGAATTGAAAATTTTCTTCTTTTCTCTAAAAACTTTTCTCCAACACTTGATATGCCATTTGGGTTTTGTTGCTTCATTCTTTTGATCATTACCCAGTTGTATTGTTTCTCTGCATGAAGAGTTTCTCCATTTCTTGAAGCTCATTGCCATAGCAAAGACTAGAGAAGATCACAAACAAGAAAGCTTTAAAAAAAGAAAGAAAGTCAAGTTCATTTCAAGACTATATGCTGTGTGTATATATATATATATATATATAAACATATATAATAAAAAATTAATTAATTAATTAATTACATGTGATTTAATGATGTGTATAACAGATGATTCAACATTAATGAAATGGATTATGTATTGTTTAGGTGTGGTCCGTGTGGAAATAGGGTAATTAATTGGCTGGCTGGCTTTATGTATAAATAGGCTTTAAGAATTGAACTCGGCTTAATTAGGTAGCAGATGGCAATTATCCTATTTTACTGATTTGTTTATTGTTGAGTTTTATTAAGAAAATTAGAATCTGGTATTGATTAAAGAATTTGCATTTTTTTTATTTTGAAGAGTAGTGATTATTTGAATCAAATGTCAAAGCCACCAGGATAAGAAGACAAGTCTTTATCAAACATTTCAGCAAGGGTGAGTAGGAAGGAGGAAGTAGAATTGTTATTATTATTTTTTTGGTATATGGAAAATTCATTCAATGAGAAAGTAAATTATCACGATTCAGACTCCTTATTTCTTGCACTACCAGATAAGTACTCTATTACTAGTCTATTACTCCTATGGTGAAAAATGATTACCGACAACAAGTGCACAAATTTATCTTATAATTAAAATATTTTAGTCAATATAATTTTTTTATCTATTTTTTTAATGAATAAAAAAACATTGATACTCTTTATTATGCAAACATCGCATATTAGTTCGCGTCATAAGAATTTGCTCTAATAAGCTATATATTTTTATCTTATTTGATTAATGTATGTATTTAGTATAAATAAAACTTAGCCCTCCAGTGGTAGAAGGTGAATTGTAAAACACTAGTATGAAATTTTCATCAAAAAATTTTGGTTTTTTTTATATATTTATTTATTTATTTTTTTTACTAATATGATGTTATGATAAATCCATTGGTTTTTTTTTTTTTTGGGAAACAAAGGGAAATAGGTTAAGGGCTACACATATCACATTCTAGGGGGAAAAAAAAAACCCACTGTTTTTTTGTGCCATCAAATCTTGAATTGCATTTGGCATATTGACAAAAAAAATGAGAACCCAAAACTATTCACATTTTCTTGTCATGATATAGTCAAATATGAACTATTGGCATTAAAACTATAGCGCTCACAAAAGTGCCGACTAATTTATAAATGAGGCCACATGATAGAAAATTCAATATATATATATATATATATATATATATATATATATATATATATATTATTTCATTTTATTATATAAGTTAAAAATATAAAGTCTGATTAATAAGGAAAAAAAATAAATGTATCCAACTATTATTAACCCTCTCATTAAACAGAATAAAAGAATAATCGATTAATAATAATAATCAAAAACCAATTTTTTTTTTTAATATATAATTTATTTAATATTTAATTATTATATATTCAGCTGATGAGGTAACTGGCTTATAGTTATGCACATAATACATACAAGTAGCAATGACAATTTTTTATTTAGTAGCAAAATTTATTTTACATTCCATACCAAATTATTAATTGATAAAATATTTTAATTAATATAATTTTTTTATTTAATAAAAATACACTGATATTCCTTTTAAACTGATAAAATATTTTAATTAATATAACTATTTTTTTTATCTCATAAAAATATATTCATTTTTTTCGTTCTATATATTTTTATCTTATACTTATTTTTATCTCACTTGATATATTTTTATCTTTGTAGGTATGGCTTAATTATCATTAACAACACGAAAGTTTAATAAATAAATATAAAAATTTAAATGTCAAAGTAAGACCGCCGAAAGAGTCTATTTTTGCCAGCGGCGTGTCCCTAAAAGTCTACATTTATACGTACTACATTCCTTATACAAACAAATAATAATCATATTTGGCAAAAAAAAAAACAAATAATAATCATGAAATATAATGACTTTAATTAATTAATAGTCCAATTATGACTGATACAATATCTGTATTCATAAATTTTTCCTTCCATTTTTTTAATTTTCTAATTTTTCATAAAGAAGTTGGTGCAGCAGTTCATATTATAAAATAGAAAATAGCAAGTAATAAAAATTTAGATAAATTATTATTTAATCTATAAAATTTAATTTAATTAACTATTTAATCTTTATATTTTATAAAATTTACTATTTAATCTCTAATATTTTATTTCGTTAATTAAATTAGTCATTCCGTTTAAAATTTATCAAATTTACTATTAAATTAACATGAAATGATGAAAATATGACTAAATAATTAATTGAATCAAATTTCAAAGAGTAAATAGTAATTTGAGTAAAAATATTTTTATCATTTCACTTTTATTTTAATACTAAATTGTAACAATTTTGTACAGAAGAATTAAATTCGTTGACAAAATGAAATCTTAGGGATTAAATAATAAATTTCACAAAATAGATATACTAAATAATTAATTAGATCAAATCTAAATGACTAAATAGTAATATACCCTAAAAATTTTCACTCTACCTAGATATTAGAGGAATCAAACTCGACCCTCTACTATATAATTTCAATATTAACACCTTTAAAATAAAATGAAGATATCAATATTAACAAAAAAAAATACCTAGCTGAAATTTGACAAAACTGCTGTATAATTTCAAAACAGATAATGTTGGAATCGTGCAAAATCCAAGCACTTGTTTTTAGCATTATTTGACTCAACTGTGCTTGATGGGGACAAACCCCCGGTGTTACATTTAGCCCCCACAATAAAACAAATATTCAAAAAAGAAGGACTAGGAATCAGTTTCAGCTTCCCAATTCATTCTCTTGGTTCCAATACCCAGATTAAGATTAAAGCACCAAAGAAATGGAAGTGCATTAGATTAAAAAACCGAAGAATGAAAAGAACACCACCTTCTTGAAAGCACCACATCCCCTTCCAATTCAGCATTATAACAAAGTAATTGTACTACCCACCTACCCTTCTCCAAGATTACTACACATCACACCTATATATGCATCACCATTGCCAGGGATATTTCAAACACAGAAGCAAAATTTTGACACATGAAGATATAAAGATTACTAGCATCCTAGAAAAAACATAGTGTTTCATATAAAAGGTACAGTTGACTAGTGTTTAACTTAAAAAGGAGTAATTT
This sequence comes from Reutealis trisperma, assembly GCA_947687605.1. NCBI lineage: Eukaryota > Viridiplantae > Streptophyta > Magnoliopsida > Malpighiales > Euphorbiaceae > Reutealis > Reutealis trisperma. Next base: position 291,267 of record CANTUT010000060.1, read on the forward strand.
ACTAGCTGGATATAGCTTACAATGTTATGGAGGACCACGAGTTGAATTCTGTAACTGAGTGAGGGCTCTCAATTTCTCATAACTATCAGAGCAGGCATGAGCATAGTCTGACATGGCTCGGAACAGCTCAGGCAAGCGAATCTTGAGACTTCCTAGCGACTTCTCTCTCACCTGAAGGCAATGCTTTTGGTGAGCTTCTACTTCTTCTTCTAACCTCTTCTTCAAGCTCTCCACCACATATTGCCTCTCTGAGACTGGATCTTTGGTATTTGCATCTTCACCTCTTTCAGCATCTGTTTCATCAGTTGGGGTTCTTCGCTGCATGTACTTTTGATACCATTCCTCAAATGCTTGATTTTTGCGAAGAAACTCCCTCCTGGTTTCCTCGCACTTCTCCTTTAGCTTCATCTCTTCTTCTTGATGTAGTTCAATGGTTTTTATAACAGCTGCAAAGGATGAGATAGCAGATTTGGCCACCTCATCTGGAAGCTTTTCTAGATAGTCATGCCATGTATGGAGGAGGGCTTGGATTGGCGGATTCAGCACTTTTGGTGGGGATGATATTTTCTCTTTCAAGCTGCTTTCAATTGGGATTAGATTTAACTTTAACCAGCTATTAAGAATTTGAATATATTGTTTTTGATGTGTCACAAGCTTTTCAAACTGTGAATGCCATTCTTGCACTACATTATAAAGTTGTTTGGTGCGCTCATGGTGTTGTCTGCTGGTTTCCTTGACAGCATGGCTGACATCAAGGGACTTTAGGTCTGTAACAATCTTCAGCTGGCTGTCATGATGCATGCACATACTTACCCACATTTTGGCCATCCTGCAGTACAGGTGTAAAATTCATGGCTGTGATTAGAATTCCACTACAAGTGTTTTAGGGCTGCACTGGTATAGATCAAGAGAGAATTTATGCAGACTCCTCTTTTTCTTCTTTTTTTTTTTTTTTTTTGGGGACCAAGTTCTCCATAAATATACAACCACTTACTAATCAACTGACTAAAGAAAACTGAAATTTAACATCATTTTATATGATAACATTAAATTGTGAAGGATAATGACCTAAAAATCCAGTACATTGGAAGAAAGAAGCAGGCAACAAGAATACAAGACTGGTGTTGATTGCACTAGCTTTTTTCAGAGGCACAAACAATATGATGTGACAAAGTAATAGGTGAAATCAAATGAATACACACCACCTGTTACCATGAGCTTTAGCTATTTTGCATCGGAAAGAAAACTCCTAGGCAAGTTGTATGTATTCACAATTTGGACATTTATGTTGCAGGCCCTTAAAAACCAAATGAATTTAACCCCATCCCCAAAGATTAAAAGGAAAATATTAAAATTCGGTTTATAAAATCTTTCTAGGCAACTTTTCTCCCAACTCATAAAGATCTGATGGCAATGCAAGTGTGAAACTGAAATTGATGCTTCAAATTGGGATTAAGCTCCACACAAAATATCAAGGTTGTCTTTTGTAGTTCTGGGATTATCAATTTGGAAAATTAATTCAGCACATAGAAGTGCGAAATGTTATTAATTTGGAACATTAATTCAGCACATAGAAGTGAGGAATGCAGACATTTGAGACATATGGCAACCAAAATTACCAACTCACCACATTACAGTTACATTAACATGTTTATGATCGAGCACATGTCATACACCATGAACAGACACGGGGATTTTTTCTGTCAGCTCAAATACCAAAAAAAAAAAAAAAAAAAATCCAAAAAAAACCTTGTCAGGGCATAGACATGTCCAGAGAGTTCACCAACATGGTATGACAAAAACAAAACAATACAATGAAACATATGATGTTTATGGATGAATAGGTGCCAGGAGACCTGCATGGATTAAAATAAATAATGAAGAGAAGTGGAATATTCTGATTTCTCAATTGCTTTTCAAAATGAAAACATACCCCTCAACAAGATTAACGAGTTTTGGATACAGCTGCTTGTCACGTATATCATTGACTTCTGAAACAGTCGAGTCCATGGACTGCATGTCAACTATATATCTTGTATGCAGATGACATACAGCTGCTTTTGTTTTTTCCAAAGATTCGGCACTGGCACCCCGCTTCTTCTGCTTATTTAGCAGAGATACCTTTTTCCTGTACTCGAGCTTCATAAGCTCACCTTGCTGTTCAACATGAAGCAAAATTCACTAAGATTTGGTAAATAATCATAGTGCCTTTCAAACAAAACATAAAAAGAACCAGCTTTGCACCATTTTACTTCACAAGAATGCATTAACAATCTCTTAATCAAAATATTGAACAATTTTTTGTCCAAACATGCAAGGAAGTTGAAGATCCTAAGACTCTCAAAGAAGGCAAAATTTTAAATTTGAAAAAAGGGTCTCTGCTAACTTAAGAAGAATGAATAAAAACTGTGCTAAAAGAAATTGGTAAAAACAGATAAAGGTTAAGCAGATGACATCAAAATAACTACAATGTACCTTTACTTCATCATATAGTTTCTTTTCCCATGCCAACAATTTATCCAACACAGTGGCATGAGTCTCATAATCTTCAGAATCAAGTTCATCCTTGCCGCCTTCACCATTTGGTACACCTCTGAATGACCTATTCCACGTGATGACACGCATAACTCGAGCAGAATGATCAACATATCCTGCAATTAGCAAAAAGACAAGATCAGTGCAACAAGCCCATGCCATAAGTTAAATAAAACTGAAAGAAAAACTCTTTTTTATAGAGAATCTTTTGAATTCCTTGCAGCAGAATGCAGAATGGAAAATTTTATAATGTTCTTCCCTTATCCTCAGGTAGAAAAGGATTATCTATTGGTAAGAAAATTTTATAATGTTCTTCCCTCATCCTCTGGTAGAAAAGGATTATCCGTTGCTAAATGAACCAACTTTCTTGCTTTTGAAAAGGGAAAAGCAAGAGATCTGAAAGGTGCTCCGCAAAAACAGTTTGTACAAAATATTGAAGATACCATAATAAAAGTCCAGTTGATGTAAAAAAGTAGATACTACCATTTGCAAAAACAAATTCCAAATGTCCACGTATTTAAATATTTAATCACACAAGAAAAGCAAAAATACTTTGAGCTTCAATTTTCTGCATCTTAATAAGAAGCAATAAGAATAACTGCAACTATGCAAGAAACAATTAAAAAAAAAAAACCTTTTCAAAAGAAAGGGCACATGGATCCATCTACGTATCCCTTCAGATTCAAGTAAACAAATGCACTAAAATAAATGCCAAGTAAAAGTTGAAACTTGACCAAACCAGAGTTGGGCAATTGTTACCTCTATTGTCTGCAAAATTAGAATGGTAATGTAAGCGAGTGGCTTCAAGCATCTTTGAAACTTCCTGGGCGCTCTCTGATGCCTTGAGAAAATGGTCATCAATCTCACTCAAAACCTGCATTAAATTCACACTTGGAGCTGGAACCACATTTTTCCCCGTCGCTCTAAAATCGGGAGGTGCCGTTTTCGAATGCGCAATTTGCCTTTCCTTCTTACCCTCCTCCTCCTCTTCCTCCTCGGCTGCGGCTGCGGCTGAGGCTGCGGCTGCCGCAGCTAAGTGTTCCACCGGTTTCTCGGGCGTTTTCGGCTCAACCCCATCGATTTCACCGCCGCTAGAATTCTCGATGCCACCAAACCTAACGCCCACGTTCTCAGCATTGTCAAACGTGGCTTCATTTCTATTCGTGTTAGCTTCAGGATCTAAAGACGGACCTGGCATATTATCAACCATAAAGAAGTAATCCCAAGCCATGTTCTTGGCCTCTGGCATCGGTGGCACCGCGTGATTTTCCGGTGTCCTTGGTGGGGACCGCGGCGTTTCACCGGGTCCTACCTTACCATTAGGTAGGCCCCGCGACCCGCTTAAATCTTTATTTTTATTTTTATTATTAGCATTCCCATTTCGAGCTCCGTGATCCAATTCATGTTCCTCTTCCTCCTCTTCGTCTTCCTCTACAATAGCAATGGAATCGATTTCTTCCCCTGGCTTTCGCTGCTGCTTCATTGGGATCTCAGGCATGCTCAACGCGCGCTTAATGGGACTGGGAGAGAAATTAGGAAGAGGAGGAGGAGGCTGAAGGTTCTCCATGGACGGAGGAGGAGGCGGAGGGGGGGGAGGCGGCGGTTGGGAAATGGGTTCAAGAGGAGGTTGCTGGAAATGGGGTTCTGGGACTTCACCAATAGCATAATCACTGAGAGCAGCACCAGTATGCTTGAGAGAGATAGAAAAACCAGAATGGCCAGCTGCGAAGGCATTTCGAGCAACTACAGCCTCCTTCATAAGGATTTTCCTCTCCTTACACCTGGACACAGATTCTTCATTATCCACTTTAGACTGAGCACAGCCCATTTCTTTTCCTTCTTTTTTTTTAATGTTATTTTATGAACTCTTGAGCAATTTTCAATTTTCAAAGTCCTGGTTTCAACAAAAATGGTGTGAGTAAGACTTGATGAAACGGTTGGTTTGGTGGGTAAAGGTTTGGTAGCTTAACAGAGAAAGGTTAGTTAAATGAGGTTTCTATTAGGTTTCTATTAGTTTGTGATTAACCTTTTAAGAGAAATAAAATAGAGGTCTTGGGAGGTTGATAATGGTGGTGGAGAGCATGTTGAGAGAGATATCATATGGGGGAGAAAGATAGAGCCAAGATAGTACAGAGGGGGTGTCCGCACTCTGCAGCGTGCACAGAGCAGCGGGCATGCTTTTGTTTACTCGCTGAGAATATGAAATTTTAATGTACTCGCTAGGTTAAGATTTCTAGGTGTCTTAGTCAAGCAATTTTTAAATTAACGGTCACTTTTTTTGAGGCAAAACCACGTCGTATTATGCGTGGATTCACCAACATCGCACTGATGGTGTCGGGCCCATTGATAGATAGATAGAATAATAATAATAATCCTTTTTGAAATTTATCGCTGCTTTCGGATTGCTAGTGTGTATAAGCTGTAACTAGAAAAGGAGAGTTTTCCAACAGTGAATTTAGAATTTTTACAAGAAGGTTGCTTTTCTCAAAACTAAAATATTTTTTTTTTAATATATATGACAAAGAATTCAATGACTTTAAATTTAATCAAAATTTTTCTAAAAAAATAACTAATGATTCTGATTTCTTTCTATTAAATAGACTTTAACTGAAATTCTAAATCTCGCCCATTTTTATTTTTTTATTTTTGAAAAGTATTTCCCACCCTTTAGATGAAAGATTATTAGTGAATTACATTTCCTGATTTCAATTCAACATTTCGAAAGGATAGGGATGTACTAATAGTCAGCCTAATTGGCAACTTGTTTTATTTAGACTACTTCAGATAAATCCAGGTACATTCAAAATCTGACCTCACTTCTGATAACGATAGCCTCAACAGACCAACTAACAGAACCTAAGCATCAACTTTCGGCTAAAAGTTGTTGACATGTTTGCTCTAAAAACAATCGAGGAACGGATTTATTTCTGTGGGACAACAAATTTTATATTGTCTGCTAATACAAACGTCAAGATCAAATTTAACCTCACGTCATTAAATGACCCAGCCTCTCCACATGAATAAAAGGCCTGTGCTGCCATTAATTTTAGAAATTACTACTTCCCAAATGACAAGATCTAGCCATTCGGATAGATTGATCCTCACCACATATACACTTGATTATTCTTCATCTACTTTCAATGTGAGACTCACACTTTCCCTCAAGTACAATTGAGAACACCCAATTAACACTAATACTCCATCTGAAACACAGCTGCAACACCAAACTAAAACTGAACCGCTGAAATCAGACATCTAGATGAAAAATTAGAAAATCAAAAAACCGGACCAAACCTACACTATACCGTATTAATCTTTTTTATTTAAGAGGTTAAATTCAAAAATAAATAGGTAAAGTTTGTAGCAATTAACAATAGAGAGATATTGGGCCAACTATAACCAAAATGGCTAGTTCTAACTCAAAAATCAAGTAGCACAAGCAAACTAATGAGTTGAAACATAAAAGAACAAGTATTTAGATACAAAACTCCACCTTGATTATCAGATCTAGCCATACAGATTATACATTTACATCATTCATATTGTAACATCAGGGTGGAACGGAACTGCCCTAAAACTAATCCCTAGAATTCCATGGACACCCGTTCAGCAAAAAAGTTTCCATGGTCATACCACACAAGGAACTTCAGCCACAGGTACATTAGCATTTCCTTCTTTTTCTGCAAAAGAAACTGCCAAGATGAAGAAGAGCATTCCAGAAACATTACCTTTGTCCCTTTGTCAAATGCCAAAATCCACCATCACAGGCTTCCGAGCATACATATTCATGTTCACTTAACTTTGGGCAATCTGAGAAACCATTTCCTGACAAGGTTGACAATACTATGAATGCTTTAAGTTGTGAGAGAGTAGAGCAGTGGGGAGACAGCACAAGGAAATAGGTCTTCAATTATGCATCAGAAAATAAATCTAACAGCTTTATTGGCATGATGCAAATTATAATTATCTGAAACAATTAATTCCCAATAACGAAAGAAGAAAAAAGAGAGAGAATCTGTCTGAAACAAGACTCAAGGTTTGTTTGGCATTCCATGTTCAGAGAAACATCTTGAATCAACCTAAAAGGGTACTTTTTGAAAAGCAAATTTCAATTTTAATTTCAATAACTCTAGTTGAGGCGTATCTGTTAAGAGCCAAACCTATCAACATAGAGATCAATGAGAGAGAAAAGTTATCAAAACTCAAAAGGAAGTGGATTGAAACTGTACAAAATTAAGGCAACTAATATATTCTGCATATATTAAAAAGATAACGAGAAATAATACTGTTGTGTTTTAAACACTTACCAAGAAACAAACAAATGCAGTTCAGTTCACTTGGACATCAAAGCTGACTTGAGTTGTCTCAACTCTTCCCCTTGTTGCTAAAAAAGCATCAATTCACTGATTCAGTATTAAACTTGGTAAGGAAAAAACACCAACATGGTAAGAGATTACTACACAATCCAAAATAAGCTATTAGTTTCATACGTTGTGCAATAGCGTCCACTCTAAATCTGTTCTTTCTTGTAATAAGCACCATTCCATGGCCATATCATACTCAATTGTGTTGGGCTGAGAACAATGAGAGGTAGATACAGCTTCTTTCTGGAGAAAACAACAAACAATCACATTGAAAAAATGAATGTTTCAAGTTTGATGGACATGCAAGTATGGTGTCTTTAACATCTTAGAGGGAATGTGAGAACAATGAGAGGTAGATACAGCTTCTTTCTGGAGAAAAACAACCAACAATCACATTAATAACAGGGAAAAAATGGATGTTTCAAGTTTAATGGACATGCAAGTATGGTGTCTTTAACATCTTAGAGAGAATGTGAAATGCAAGGAGAAAAAATAACCCCAAGCTCCCTGCCAGTAAAGCAAAACTAAGCATGAACATTTGAGCCAAGTGATTTTAGGGTCATTTTTCTCGGTGTTACATGAGTCAATATGGGAGTTGGATTAAAGTCATGAAAGTCAATGGCGGAGCTAGAAATTTTATTCAGTAAAGTCACTGTAACACTAAATTAGATAAATGACTACTAAGTTACAAATCTACATTTCTTTTTGTATGAATAAAATTTATTTAAAAGTTCGTATCATTAATAGTATAAATTTAGTTATATTTAAATTAAATTCTGCCAAAAATAATAGAATTTATAAATTAATTGTAAATTAACAATATTAAAAATGAATTCATGTTTAATATATAAAAATAACATTAGAATTCATTCACAGATAAATTTTTTGAAAACTTTTCACATATCAAATGACTTTCATATTGTTTTATTGCAAATAAAATATAGTATTTTTATTTTAAAGAAATTTAGTATTTTTCATAGTTATTAAAGGCGCAAGGCGCACTGAGGCGCTAAAGGGTCCTAGGGCCTAGGTGCAAAGCACAAGAGCGCGCCTGAGCGACATGAGGCACAAAAAGGTGGAATTTTAATAAAATTTCAATATGAATGCCTAATTCATAATAAACTCAACATATTAGTAATATGTCATTGTTAAATTAAGCAGATACAAGTTAATAATATCCCAAGTTAATTTAAAGTTCAAAATCTAATAAGCAACAACAAAAAAAAACACACACGCATGCGAAAAAAGATAATGTATTTCTAAATCATAAACAATTTAATTCATTATTTAAACCTCAAGAAATCATAGTAAATATTTAACTAAAAATGTTGTGTCTTTTAGAAAGTTAAACTTAGAAAAGTAAATTGTAGAGAGGATCAATGACTGGAAACAAAATATGTGAAAGATAATCCAAATTAAGGCAAGAGATATGACCCATCAAGGTAAGAGAAGAAATGTTTGAGTGAATGAATGCCTATAATGGAAAGATCAACCATGATTTTGAGCCAACTATTCTCTTTTTCTTTTTCCTTTTTGTTTGTTGGATCAACTTCTTCTTGCCCTAATTCCTTTTTCTATCCTTTTTCCTTTCATTAAAAAATTGAGTGTGGTTAGGCCTATCATAAGTTATTTTCAAACTAAAATCAATTGTTCCAATTATTCCACACTTTATTTAAAAAAAAAAAATATAAATATACATAATGTCAAAAAGGTGCACCTGTAAGACGTCTTGCCTGAGGCTCAAGGCTCACCAAGGCGCGCCCCTTTGTAACATTGCCTGCCTTTGGCAAATTGAGACGCAAGGGGATGAGCATGGTGCGCCTTGTGCCTCAAGCGCACCTTTAACAACTATGGTATTTTTCACATTTTAATTCAAAGCAATGTACAAAATAAAGTAAATATGAAAATTGAAAAATATTTTCCTTATTTTTTTAAAATGATCCTTAAAATATTATATAAATTTATTGTGTCACTTAAAATAAATATATCTTTAATCAAAAATTAAAAAAAGTAAATTAACAATTCAAATAAGATCACAAAATAAGTTCAAGCAAGGAGAAAAAAATATACATAACTTTTAGAAATTTTTAAATATTAACAGTTTAAATTCAAAAATATAAAAATAAATAAAGTTGAAGGCCATTAACAATTTGAGTGAGTCAAAATATATATTTTAGGAGAACAAAATATAACATTATAAAAATTTTAGGAGGTCACTACTTAAAATATGTATAAATTAGTAGGGTTATTCAAAATTTTAGTCGGATCATATGACCCAACTCAACAACACATGCCTTTGCCCCTAGTGAAAGTAGGAGTGAGCATTGATCAGTTCAATTTGGTTCCAAAATAAGCAAAACCGACCTAATTGAAATTTTTTTTCTCTAAGAAAAACTGAACCAAATTGAATAACAAGTCAAAATAACCAAATCTTCCAAAAAAAAAATATTAAATATTTTTATATATAAATATACCAAACCGAAACAATTGATGTATTAAAAAACTAAATCCAAATAAGACCAAACTAAAAAATAACCAAAAACATCAATTCAATCAAGCTTTTTAAATTTAAATTGAATAGTGCTTAACCCTAGTGACAAGTGGTACCAAAACTAATGTAGAGTACCAAGTGTAAGTAGGCCCATGAGCTTCTTGGAACTTAATAAAAAATACTCAAGCTCATTTGTTATATTTAATGAGTCAAATTCAAGCTTGATTTTAATGCTCATTTAGCAATCGAGTCAAGTTTGAGCTAAGACCAACTCATGTCGGCTCATGAGCTAGCACGCTTGTAGATTCGTAAAATTGCTTGATCATTTTTATTTATAATGTGTAGAAATGCTAATTTAAAATTTTTATAGAAAACTACGTCTGCATGTATATATATAATAATATTTTTTTCTCAATCTTGCATTGTTTACTGACAAATTGATAATGCTTATGCATTTCATCAAACAAATTATAACAAATAAAAAAAATATTAACTTTTTTAAGATTTTAAAAATAAATATTTTAATTTCAAATAAATAAATATTTTATTTATAATTGAAGTTTATAAAGAAAAACTTTAGCTCTAATGACATCATGCTCTCATACAGGGTTTAAGGATAGATGCTAGCATAGCCAAAGAATCAGCCAGATAGTTATGCGTTCTCGAATCAGTTATTTCTTTCAATTGCTTCAGCTCATTTAAGCTCATGATCCTTTTATGATCATAGTACTGCTTATCTAAACCCGTCTAATAAATGAATCGAGATTGAACCTAAAATTAAAGGTCATTAATAAACAAGTCGAGCATAAGCCATCCAAACTTTGGCTTGCATCACTTGAAGCCTTAGGGCTAAGCTGATAAAGCCAATTGAGCGAAACATTGATTTAGTACAACCACTAGCCTTCTAATGGTGATTTATTAAAGGCCGTTAATAAACAAGTCGAGCATAAGCCATCCAAACTTTGGCTTGAATATCTTGAAGCCTTAGGGCTAAGCTAAAAAAGCCAACTGAGTGAAACATTGATCTTGTGCCAACACTAGCCTTCTAATGGTGAAGTTTTTAGCTAGCGTTTGGCAAATATAACGAGAGCATTGTGAGCTTAAAGAGAGGATAAAGCAACACCCCAAGTCCACATGGACAAAGGGCCAATAAAATAATTTGCACAAAAACAATTATGTGAACTACGACTAACAATGGTTAATTGTTGGGCCAAGCGTTTAAGTCCAACTATACCCAAATGAAAAGCCAGTGGTCCACTTGATGCATGTGCAAGGAAGAGGGGAAGAGATTAAATTTACCATCTCCCGTTGCATATGGAGGCCAAGTTTATCAATAGAGATATGACCAAAAAATGTTGAGATCTTTCCAGGAAAACTAAGAGTTGCAATGCTGCCGACCAGAGGCCTACAAATAAACATTATTTACCATAAAATAACGATGGGGAAAAAAGAGCAAAGGTTTCAAATATCATGGAAAAAAAACACAAGCCATGTATAAAAAAATAACAATAGATCAAGATCAATGGAAGCTAGTAACAATTGTTCACAAGAACTTCATAGTTATCCACAGCAATGCCAGCATCAATGATAACATATATATAGAACTTGATATAAGGTGTCACCATACATATGTCATCATCATTTGACTTCAATTCTATGGCAGTAGAAGCTGGCAAAATGAGGAGCATAGATGCTAAATGAAATTCCATTCTATTGTTGAAAGCTACCAAACAGAACAAATGCAACCATTCATAGATCAAATCATAGAAATGATGGCTTATATGGATTTGTTTCCCCCATTCCACTTGGTTTAGGGTTACATCTTCGAAGAGATTTAGAGCTACTATAATCCTTTCCCATTACTACTACTTGAAATGGGTCTTCCCTTCCATCGTTACCTAGGACTTCAATATGCCCAAGCTTTTGTACCAAGGCATTTGTGCACATGATCAAAGTATCTCAATCTCTCTTTTCACAATTAACTATCAATGGGTGCCACTTCCATCTTCCCCCAAATGCATTAGAACTTTATTTATGCATATCCATCTTATGGATATTAACATTGTGAACATGTTTTTTCACTACCCATTACTTCTTATCATACATCATAACTGGTCAAACTAAAGTTATGTAGAACTCCCCCTTCAGCTTAATTGGTAATTTGTGATTGCATAAAACTTTGGATGCACTTCACTCCATCCTTTCAACTTTAATCCCTTGTTTGACATCCTCCTCACTTCACCCATCTTGTTGTATATAGAAACAAAGTACCAAGAAGCGTGTACTTTGTGAGATCTAGGCTAATCCAACTTCAATTACTTCCAAATCATTAATCATTACCAAAATTGCAACGCATATACTTTGATTTAGTTATACTTCAAACCCTTAATTTGTAGGATGTTCTCCATTGTAGCTCCAATTTCTTGTTAATACCATATTAAAATTGTCCTTGGCAAACATCATACGTCAAGGGATATATTCTTGAATCAATTTTGTCAACTCGTTTATGACAAAAACAAAAATCAACAATATGGTCGGCATCATCATAATAATACTAGCATAACGAATGATAGTGAACTCAACTTAACTTTAATCTCAAAATTAATAGGAGTCAACTACATGAATTCTTTGTTTCCGCCCTAAACAATTTTGGTTGATAGTTGTATGCCTAAAATATTGTATCCCTCTCCTCCAAGTTAGTTTAGGCCTACCCCTTCTTCTCCTTTATCATGATGTGTTCAATCTTTCTAACTAAGACGACCTTAGGTCTCCACATCATATGTTCAAACCATCTTAACAATCTCCTTTTAGTCACAACAACAAAATTGTTAAACCTGCACTCCAAGTCAACTTGAGGTGCACAAGGTCTAATCCTTGGCACCACAACAAGGGTTAGGCAAAGGAACCTTAACAAGCTTGTGCTTTATACCTTTGGCGTGCGCCTTCTACCACGAACATGGCAAAAGAAAGTATTGCCTCCAAAGCCTTCATCGCCTAGCCAGCTTTCACTAAGAAAGGCCAGCATATTAGACTAGAGATTTTCTAATCCAATAGAAGATAATGTCAACAAATCTAGAAGTCACTAGATATGTCATTGCTACTAAAAAAACTAACTAAAAATTCTACCAAAACACAAACTTACAATATTTAGATAGCTACACTCTTGATTCCACATTCACACTCTTGAAATCTCCAATAGTGCCCAATAGTGCCCTCTCTCTCTCTCTCTCTCTAGCTCAACTCTATTGTTTGATTTTGTTTCTTTTAAAAATGCCATATTGAAAACCTTGAAATAATTAAAATATTTTAACTAGATGAGAAGGGTACAAGTTCTTATCTTAGAATATGGCACATGTTATTTTGAGGAAAATGTACACATAAAACATTATTTTTATTATAAAATTGTGCTGCAGATTGAAATAGTAATTGATGATAGTATTATGTTTAAGGGATCTCAAACTCATATTAACTTTACATTAATGCTGTAAGGAATTAACTTTGGTCAATTTGGTTAAATCATTCTAACATCTTGAATCGTCAAGAATATTAGATATATATTTTGAATCACTCTCGCTTTTTTATTGCACCTGACTTCTCTCATGTTTGCTTCCTTGTGCATTGCAATTGGGCTCCAAGGCCCCTCTATGCCACACTGCAACAAGTGTCTTTGATAATTATGCACAAGGGAAATTGTATTTTATCCCTAAAGGTACTTCTAACTTAATATTACTCTTAAGGGTTAGACACATGGTAAAAAGGACTGAGTTGGAAATGTTTTGATGATCTGAATTACTTGATCTCAAGTACCATTAATGGAATAAAGTTGCATACCTCCCATTTGATAGCAAAAGGCAACCTTCATCTAATTCTCTAAGTATTGTCTCAGTTGCTTCCCTTGTTTTGAATATAACAAAAGCCCGACCTATAGCAAGGATTAGCATGTCATAAGTTAGTAATAGGCAACATGCCTTGTTCAATTTTGTTTTCATTCACAAACAAAAAGGAGTAAGTAGATAAACATCTTCCACCCACCAAGCCCACCCAAACACCCTCCAACAAAAAGGCCACGATTTGCTTAATAAATTTAATAAAATTTGAACAATAATTGGTCATTGGCACGTGTACCAGAGTGAGGGCTAGAAAATGCAGTCCGTTGAATCATCTTTGCCGTGCAATTTTGCTTGAAAGCATGCCTAACAATATCCTGATTCATAACAATTAAACTATATATCAGTTGGAGAATCTTTTTCCCCCCCTTTTAAGCAATCAAGAATACAAAGTGACAACAATAACTTGGTGCATGAAAACATAAGCACAGCAAGAATCTACATTTTATAAGCATATAACTATGGTAAACGATATGAGATGGGGAGATATGTGGGAGAAAATGGGGGGCAGACAACAGCAATCCATTGTGTTGCAAGGAAATTGTATTTGCAATACGGAGTACAAATAAATTGATCTATTGAAGAACCTATTTTCCAGAATGAATATTACTTCCACTTCTGCCGCAGTGTAAGATGGATCCAGATTTTGAAGTAGGACAAGCTTCCCTTCCGCATGAGCAGTTTGCAACCTCTCTTCCCAAGGCTGGAAAATAAATATATGGCAATTAATGAGTTAGTTTAAGGTGTCTCACTTGATTTCTTTGTTCAAAGACATCAACAATCTACTCGAGGATAGCCCAAAAAATTGCAATCTTTTCCTGCTCCTTGCACAAACATTGTGCTCAGAGAGAGAGTGAGAAACTACATTGATAAATATGAAGTTCATTGCTATTCACAAACAAATATAATTAGAAAAATGAAAATCAAGAACATGCAATAAGAGAGAATACTTACAACAGCAAGTTCCTTAAACCATTTGCTTTTGTCCTGTCAACATAAGAATATAAGAAAAACATAAGTGCTAATATTATCGTACTAGAACTTTCACGTCAAAAAATAACAAAGCAGCGGTTATAGGACATCGATAAACACAAACAAATAGGGATCATAAAAGAGCAAAGTGCAGAATCAAAGCCGTAACTATGAAACTCAACAAGCATGATCTTTTCATTGAATCACCAACCATTTAGTGCACATCTCCTAATAAGTACGCCATTCTTATTGCAAAAAAAGGGTTCATTATTTCAAGGCAAAAGGCATGTGCAACACGTATGGTGGGATGCAATATACGAACATCTTTTCATGAGCAATGTTCATGTAAGAACATATTTTCATGAGCAATGTTCTTGCATAAATCAGCTTTGGCCCCATTTGAGACAGTACATTTCTGCGAGAATTCTACTCAGCCTACAAAGCAAGGTAATTTTCAAGCCTTCCTCTTATCCTTTCACTCATACCAAAGAATTTCACTTTACTTGATTAAAGCACAATTTCTACCATACATTTTTTGAGAACACTTAAAACTTACTTCAGAGGATATGAGACAGTAACACCAAACCTGTTCGACAAAAGTTCTTACAGATAAATAATGAAATATGAGGTAGAAAACTCCTAACTATGCAACTTACAACTTCTGGCTTTCGAGTGACTTCAGACATTTGGTTTTTAGTTTTGTTGACATCATTTGAAACCGCCCTGCCTTTAGGCAACTTTCCATTAGCAAGTTTTGTGGGCTTCTCATTCCCATCAGGATCCTTCACAAGCTTTGGCTTCTTAAAAGAGATATTATCATTCCCATGGGGATCCTTCACAAATTTACGTTTAGATTTGTTTTCAGAAGCAGTAATATTTTGATCGACAGTCTTGGCATCACAGCCCCCAGAGTCATGATTTGATATCTGGACAATTTTCTTGTTATTCTTACCAGATGCTTTCACCAAATCATCAGGTTTTGCTTTCTTAGACGGCCAGTCATCCATTCTACCAGAATTCTTAGCAGCTTGTACTTTCTCTTCAACTTGAACCTCAGTGGCAGGAACTTTACCAGATTTACTTTCACCCTTGACAGGATCATCCTCAGACCTAGAAGTAATCTTGTTTTCAGAAGCAGTAGTATTTTGATTGACATTCTTGGCATCACTGCCACCAGAATCATGATTTGATATCTGGACAATATCCTTGCTATTCTCACCAGATGCTTTCACAAAATCACCAGGTTTTGCTTTCTTGGACGGCCTGTCATCCACTCTACCAGAAATCTTAGCAGCTTGTACTTTCTCTTCAACTTGAACCTTAGTGGCAGGAACTTTACCAGATTTACTTGCACCCCTAACAGGATGATCCTTAGACCTAGAAGTAACCTTGTCATTAGGTATACATTCTTGTCTAATATTTTTTGCCATTTCATCTAGCTCTACACCTAAATTAAATGCATTTGTATCTCCTAGTGAGGATTTCTGTTTAACCAATGAAGGTTTGCTATCTGTAATTTCCTTAACATTAGATCTTGAGCTGGTCTTATCCCTGGCAGTATTTTTCTGTGGACCATTAATTTTCACTTCACCTAATTGATCACCTATATTAGCAGGCGGCTTCTCTACAAGAGAGGATTTCTGTTTGACAGATAACTTTACTGACTCTGCACTTTCTTTAACTGTGGACTTCGTCCTGTCACCAGATAAACCCCCCTGAGTATGGTCAACTTCAACCATTTCCACTAACTCTATACCTGCTGAAGAAGCAGGCTTTTGTCCAAGTGAAGATTTCTGGTTAGCCAATAACACTTTAGAATCCTCTTTTTCTTTTGCTGAAGCATCAATTGGATTGTCATCCGCCTTCAAACTTTTCTGTTCCCGTGAAGTGTTGTTCCCAGACAAAACTACTGCTCCATCAGTAACTACAGCATTTCCACTGAGCTCTTTCTTGCTTGAATCAGGCATAGAAACAGTACTGGATTTCTGAGTGACTCTGTTCAATAAAGACTTAACTGCAACAATTACAGAAACAGAAGATATAAGAAACTTAACAGTCAACTATAAGACCATCAAGATGCTACCAAAGTGAAGAAGCATTCAAGGTTAGATATCATATACCCTCAACTCCAGCGATTGTATCATCTATCTTATCTGAGATCATACAACGGCCGACATCAAACGTACGGTAAAATATGAAATCAGCCATTTGAATTTCTTCACTTGATGGTTGCGGATTTCTGCTATCCTTTGAAATGCACACAACATTGCATTTTCCAGCAATCACTTCCTGATTTGATGCATGAAAATTTAGCAACTACTTATACTAAACACCTCTGCATTTAATATATTCTCCCAAAAAAAAAGGTTAATTAATTGTTCAAGGTACCAAAGAAGTAAAACCATTTAATTGCTGCAAAATAATGTCTAAAGTATCATTTGGTATCACATTGCCTACTCCCTAAGAAGTATACTCCTCAAGAAATACACTTCTCAAAAAGTTATTTCCCTAGAAGTATAAGTAATTGTATGTTTAGTTTGCATAAAACTTCTTAGAAAGTAGTTTTTTTTTTTTTTTTACATTTTATTGTTATTTTTAGAAATTAATAATGTAAAAGACAATAATACCCAGCTCAATTTACCTAGTCCCATTTAATGGAGGATGGATATGCAATTTACATTTATCTCAACTAAGAAAATCCAACTTACCTAGCTCCCCTAAGGAAATTATTTCATCCAAACTCAAGAAGTGGAGATTCTTACTTCCCAGAAACTTTATTCACTCATGGCTACTATATAAACCAATTTTTTCTACTTTACAGGAAGTTTTACTTCCTTGCCTCATACCAAACAATGCCTAAAACATCAATTTCAACATGCAAAGATGGAATACAACAGGCATTTGGTAACTCACAGCAATAAATACTATGAAATATAGTCAATTGTAAAGACATTGTCAAATATTAATCCCGATGAGAGGAAAAATTGCAATGCATGTGATATAAAGAATACAGATATGAAAAAGTTACATATTAGAAAGGGATAAAAACATGAAAAAACCAGCAGAATGGTTTTTCTCACCCAAAAACTAAAAACCACATCAATGGATGTATAGAGAGCTTAAGACACAACAAGAATCTCATTCACAAAACCTTCTCCAATTACAAAAATTCCATTCAGGAATTTGAGAAAAAACTTCTTAAGATAGTCGCACTCACACTTCAACTCAATCCACTCAGCAACATGCAAAATATTGTATGAATAATTGCTTAAAAGTATGAAATGTCAAACATGTGTAAGAACTAATATTGAAGCAATAATGTCTTTTACATATTTTCTTATTTCTACTTCTTGCAGATGCATGCTTTTCAAGAGTATCAGGAGTATTAATAACTTACCAGCGCATGCACTGCTGCACATGCACAAGAATCATATACATGCATGTTTTATGCCAAGTGTTCAATACAAGACTTGCATCATGGAGAAAAAAACTTATTTACAGCACTATATGCAACAAGACTAAAATAACAAATCACTGGCAAAGGCAACAGGTAAAGAAGGTATACTGAAGCAAACTCAAAAGCTAAAAGTAAGATATTAAAATACAAATTATATGATTACCAAAGGATTAACATTTGCAAGGCCTGAACCTTCACCAGATGCCAAAAACAATTCATTGTCAAGAACCTTCTCAGCTTCAATGTAATTTTTAATCTCGCAAGGGCGAAGGAACCACAGAGTTTTCACCCTTTTGGTCTTATTAGAATTATTCTCCCATATTTTTATAATTTTACCAATGTAAGGCTCGGGCTCCTTCTCAGCGTACATGTAAACAGAGTCATAAAGGGTATACTCCACATTATCATAAGTAAAAGATTGAAAAAACTGCACATCTTTCTTCATCCCACCAAGTCCTCTCTTTTTACCCCACTCGAATTTAATGCCATCATCTTCTTTTGGTTGTACCATATTAGTGAAGAGAAGGTCTTTTCCGATTAAAGCATTCAGTAGAAAATGTCTGAAATGATAAACCTGAAACATTTCAAAAGGGGGGGGAAAAAAAGAGAGAGAGAGACTCAGAAAAAACCAATCTTTCGCAGAAAAGTATATTGAATAAAACATCATGCCGTATACCTCAAAACCCTAATTGCATGAGCTATCAATTGCTACAGTAACAAAAACAGGCATCAAAACAAGAACATGTTATATATATATATATATATATATATATATATATATATATATATATATATATATATATATATATATATATAAATGAGAGAATAGTTAAATGCAAAATAAAAAATTTATATAAATATAATAAAATTTAAAAACCTACAAAATGGAATTTATTTGAAAACCTACACAATAATTTACTCGAACTACACATTCACTGCTAGGAATAACTTATTTCACTAAAAAAAATTGCATAAATATACCTATTCCAATTTACTTTCCGTGGAAACTACTTTCCAGGGAAACAAACAAACAAACAGGGCCTTCTTCGGCCCCCCTACAAATTGACAAGATATAGTAATGCAAGCTAAAGAACAAATCAAGAAATTTAACGGCGACAATGGATAAGCGAAATTTAGCGGTAAAAAGTTGGAATTTCGAAGAGAGTAGTGCGTTTTCTGACTCTGCGAAAACCCTAACGACAAGCGCGCTGCTCAGTATTTCCTGTTTCGTTTTCGTCTCCGCCTTTTTCTGTTCTTAATTTTTTGATTTGGTTTTGGGGGAGCGAAGCAGTAGAGACTAAAGTGTAAAAACAAATTTCGCTCTCTCGAGATGACGCGTGGGGGCTATTTAAAAATATTTCGGGCTTGCTTTTTGGACTATGATGGCCCGCAAGGCTCTGAATTTCTTCTTACTGGAGGGATCATAATGGGCTGCATATTAAAGGCCCATATTCCATCGGTTTGTTTTGCGTTAAATACTCCTTTATTACACGATTTATTTATATTTTATATACTATAATATTAATTTCTTATTATTTTAAATTATATAATATTTTTTCTTCAAAAAAAATATTTTGTTTTTATAATTTGAAAAGTCAGTAAATATTATTCTAAAAAATTTTTTTTAACTAGTTTTTTAGTAACTAGTTTTTAGTAACTAGTTTTTTTAACATGATTCGTATGTTAATTTTTATTATGACTCGTTACGACTCGTTTTAAAATATAATTTAATTTATAAATATTTATATTTTAAATATTAGTATAAATGTTATATGATATACAAATAATTTAAATGAAAATTATGTGATATTATTTTTGAAAATTATAGTACATATTAGATAACAGAACTTGTTTATAAACTACATTATTAGTATAAGTTTCTTTCTTTTTTATTTGACCTTTCATGTTTAATCAATACTTTTATAATAGATGTACAAACACCTATTGATAATGCAACATAAAATTATCCATGGTAAATATACTTTTATATTAAGTGTTATTTATCTTTATGTTTTGTTAATAATCATTGAAAAACAAAAACGCACATAAAACTATTTTTTTTTAAATAAAGATGATATCCCTCATTTTCAATAGGTGACAAATGGTATCCTCAATAATAAGACTTGTTTTCTGGTATATTATCCTATTATAATTTCTACAAGTATAATATTTTCATTAAATTTTTTGCACAACATCCTAATCTATTGAGTTATATTATTGAACAATGAATTTTTAGTTTCAATTTGTGATGTAGCAAGACAATTGGTAACAATGTGTTTAGAAAATATTTTTTTATACAATTCACAATTTTTTTGTTGTTATTTTTTATATTGTTATTCAATATTTTCTCTCAATCCCTTTATCAAGTTTAAATAAAACTTTTCAAATTTGATCATTTATGAAATTTTACAAACAAAATATTTATATCTAATTTGACCCTTTATAATTGTATAGTCAGAATGTACTAAATTATATGTGAAAAAGTATATTGTTTCTAAAATAAGCAATGTAGCTCATGAATATTGTGTTGTATTTTGACTTTATACTTGTATGTATCAGTGTGAGTTTTAATATTAACAAATATATAATGAATAAAAAATAAGAATTTTTTTTTAATTTAAATGATTATTCGACTATTCAATCCAAAATAAATATAAAATAAATATGTCTTTTAATTCAAAATAAATATAAAATTAATTTAACTTTTGTCTTTTTCAGTTCGTGTCGAAAATATACTTATATATATTTTTATATATTGTATTAGATATTTTATACTCAATTTATTTATTTATCTACATTTATATATATAATTTATTTATTTATCTACATTTATTTTTTAAATGTTATATTTTTATCTTTTTATTTTTGGAATGAAGATTTTTCCTAATATAAATTGAAATTTATCTGATAATTTAATAATTTAAAATTCTTAATAGCTTTATTCATTTAAAGTATTTAATAGTTTGAGCTTTATATTAGTTTTTGTTTGCTTAAACATAATTAATTTTTTACTGTCAATAGACATAACATGAAAAAAAAATAATTTATTGAATTTAATCGTATATTAGCCAATTAGAAGATTGTTGCTTTATTTTTTTATCAAAAAATAAATTTTGTATCATTTGACTAAGCGAATATTTGTACCATAAATTTTCAATCCATTTGTATTAAAGCCTCTAAAATTTGGTGGTCCAAGATCATTGACTAATTAATTAATTTCCAGTGAACTAAAAATTAATTAGTTGGTTAGAGGATAAGAAAAGAAGAATGTGATTAAATGGGTAGTTACTATACACTGGAAGTTAGAGAAAGTAGAAGCTGTAAGTTATTGAAAGTGGGCAATTAAGGAGCATGAGAAGCAAAATAAAACTATGAATTAATGAGTTAGTGGGCAATTACAAAAGAAGGCTATAAAAGAGAAGAAGGTGATCAAGGAATGGGACACAGAGAATTACCTAAAAAACCACCCAAAGCTACAGCAAATTTCTCAATTTCTTAAGCATTTTCAATTTCAGTCAAACATTTACTATCATTCAAGTAATTTTCTTTGTTCATACTTTAATTTCCCATTATTTGTCCTCTAGTTTCTCAATTCATTATTAATATTCCAATTTCCGTGCTTTTGTTAATATTTCCCTTTAATGCAAATAGCTTTTATTTCAATTAATGTAAGCAAAACTTCATTTTTATTGTTCAAAGCTTCATAAAATCTAACATAATTACTTTTCAATAGCATTTTAATTCTTCATTTATAATTGCAATTGGCATTTGTTGAATCCGAGCATATTATGACTAAGGAAGCTTAGAGATCCACAATCCCTTTAATTCTTATAAGTCTTTTTTTTTTTTTTTTGCCAGATCTTTGTTTCTTAAAAGTTAGTTAAAGCGCATTTCTAAGGTTCGTGTACCTAAAAATACATAGCAAACTCGCATTTACAAATGTTCCACCAATAGCAAAAGAACAAATATTTTATTTATTATTAATAGTGTTTTTACTCTGTTAGATTTGTTCATTAAATATACAAAATAATAATTTTGTTTAAATATAAAGTTTTAAACTTATTTACTAATTTCTCATTTCCTTGCCTTTGAAAAAAAATATATTGTAATAAACATAGTGTTATAAGCATACTTGCAATAGGTTATTAATTCCAACCACATAAATTAAAGAAATTATTAATTTGTTCTATTATAACAATTTATATTTTTGCAACTTTGATATTAAATATCAAAATATAAGAAAATATGATGTATTTTATTGTTATAAAATAACAAATTAACTATTATTTTTAGAAATTAAAATTGTATTTAAATAAATAAACTAGTTTACTATTATTGTTAATAAAAAAATTAAATAAATTTTCCTATAAGACGAAACAATCATATTATAATTATAAATTTTTAATATTTTTTTTTTTGTTTTTTTCCTTAGCAATGAGGCTTTTCATCTTCTTCTTTCTCTTCAATATTTATTACATATGTTTCTATCATTGATACATCTTGAATTTCTTCTGCAATTAAAATTTTAAATTCATCTTATAAATGATTTTGTTTAGTTATCACAAGGAAATAATATTCTTTTTCCCTCATGCTAATCAATTTATTGTAGAATTTCTTATGGTCTCTTTCTTTATATGATAAATAAAAAATAAGATATAATAAAGTTTTAAATTAAGAAGTGATATAACAAATGCATGGTTAACCAAACTTTATATTAATAAAATATAACATATTACGAAAACATATCTTTACATATTTTTTTATATTTTTCAACTGCACATCTCATCAATATTCAACTATTTTCATATAGAGGTATACGAACATTTATCTCTCCATCTAATACTTGAAATTTTAATATATATTTATAACATAAAACAAATACTTATTAATAATATGAAAAGCAAATATTTGTTAACATATTTAGCAGTATTATTATTGCATATGCCATATTTATGTTTCTCTCTTAATTCAATAAGATAAACTTTAATTGTGTATGCTATATCTATGTTTATCTCTTAATCTGATAAGATAAACTTTAATTGTGTATTTTGTGTTATATTCAAATTTTAAGAAAATATATTACCAAATTTAAATATTTATCTATATATATCATTTGATTATTTACTTGAAATCCTTTTTTTGTTATTTTTTTAGACTCAATTTTGATGCTTATCTAAATCTTTTTAAATTTGATTACAAACACGTTTCATCGTCTTTTAATATTATATTATCATAACTGATAATTTCATATGATCACATTAATATTTTTATAAATAAACAGTGAGCTTCTAAAATTATTAAAGATAAAAATTAGAAAAAATGCTCACAAATTTTGTATTATATAAACTTCTGATATATTTGGATTAATTTGAACAATATTAATTTTTAATGTTAATAATTGAAGCTCAGCTATAATATAAAGAATTAAAAAAAAATATTCACAAATCTCGTATTTCATGAACTTCTAAATATTTGGATTAACTTGAACAATATTAATTTTTAATGTTAATAATTGAAGCTCGGCTATAATATAAAGAATTAAAAAAAATTAAATTTAAGTTAAATATTTCAATGTTGATAGTTGAATATCGACTATAGTAAAAAAAATTTAAAAGCAAATATTGAAATTAAGTCATTATAAAATCACAAACAAATTATTTTCTTAGAAAATAACATACAATAATAAATAAAAAACTTTTGCATTTAATAATTCAATAGTAAGATTTTACTTATTATTATGAAAGGAACTCTCAAATAGTGCACATTCTTTTTTTACTACATTTTCGCATAGAGTAAAAAATAAATTTTATAATCTACAATAAAAATTCTCAAAGTTAAATTATAATTTCTCTAAATTATTAATATTTGAACAATCAAAGTCAAATTAGAATTTATTTGACTTCTTAATATTCAAAATAACATAAAAAATATAAACTATTATAATTGAATTCATTTATACAAACTATTATTATTTTTTTAAAACATCCAAATTATTACTAATGATTAAAACAACTAATTTTAAAATTTA
>CANTUT010000060.1:320000-330000 GCA_947687605.1 Reutealis trisperma
TTATATGAAATTTGATGCCTTCCTCCAACATTTATTTAAAACGATGGGAAATAGATTTCTTGATTTCAGCTCCCCAAAATTCCTAAATACTCTTGACACAACTTATAAGCTGTATTGGACTTCAAAAGGAAAAGTAATCAAGAGTATTCACCCTCCATTGGTGGATCTTGCTATGAAAGGAGATAAAGAGAAAGAATTCACTGGCTCTCCTTTTAAAGGGAAGGGGGCGGGGGGGGAGAGAGGAAGCTCGAAGAAATAGCCCAACAAAACAACTTCACCAACTACACATTGAATTCCTTGGGCAATCAACTCAATAGAATTGATGCCAGAGTGGCAGAAATCAAGCCAGCCGAATATATTCCGCCAAAAGCTTCAACAAAACCATCGGCAGTCGACAATAGGGTTTTATTTAAACCTATGAAATCTAAAAGATTGGACTTAAATCTAAACAAAGAAACTTCTACAGAGATGATTGACGAGCTAGTTAAAACACTGACAATGATGGGCTTAAAAGCCTATCAACAGAGGAAGCAGGAAGCAAAGCTGGAGTCCAGCGATAGCACTAAAAGTCTCAACCCTCTAATTAAAGAGGATAGAAGCTTAGAAGAAGACTCAGAGTCAAGCTCAGATGAAGATGAAACTGGGTTTATTAATAATCTAGAAATAGTATTCAAAACGGCTAATTCTCCAGCCGAACCAAGCCAAGTAAATAGGATTAAGTATCTTAAACATAGTTTGGGTATTCCTATGAAGGCATATTACCCAAGGCCTTCCCCGGTGGACCTCCAGTATGAACACCCTGGATTCAATTACGTACAATACAATGGGACTTCAATAGTGGTATCAGAGCCATGGTTCTTGATTATTTTCTCTGTTTGAAACCCCAAGTCGCGTTTTCGTGAAGACCGTGTTAGCCGGAGTTAGGCGTTGTAGGTCATGGAGTAAGTCGTTGACAGTGATAATGGAGAAAATCTTTGAGAGCTTTGGTAATCTTACTAATAGGCCATCTAGCTCAGGTAGTCACATTGAGAAAAGAGGTAAAAATAAAAATAAACAAATATTAATGTTAGAAAATATAGATCATAGTCTATCAAACTGGAAGTTGCCTGAAGTGTCTGCTAATGCCATATATAAATCAAATTCAAATTTTATTTTTAAATCTGATTATGTTGTTAAGATTGTTGAACAGGCAGTATCGATACATGATGAATTTAGTTTATTCAGCCTGTTATCTGAAGAATTATTGGAGAAGCACCGTGAAAAATATCAGTTTCTTCATGTTGGAATGATCCAAGTAGCCTTAAAGCCGGCTACAAGATTAGGCCTTAATACAACAGCTATTCTTTGTGTGCGTGACAAGAGACATAACAAGTTCCATGATTCCTTATTAGGAGTCGTTGAGTCCACTCTCTATGACGGAACAGTTTATTCCTCTTGTTATCCTAACTTTCCATTGTCTATGTCAGATCCCCATATTTTGAATGCAGTATCATTAGACATTAAAACAGAGGGATACGATATGCTGCCAGGATCAAAAAATATTATTCTTATTTACAGAATACATTACAAGGCCATGAATACAGTCATCCCTAATTTAAGGGAGTCTTCAACAAAGCTGCTTACACCAAAAGGTTCCACAACACTATTCCTGACGAATCTATCTAAAGGAAACCTTATGGTTCCTAAGCAGATCCAATGGGATCAGGTAACCTTACCTGATAATTGGGTGCTCGAACGTGTAGTTGGTATTCTCAAGAAGCAGATCTGTCAGGTTATTACCTGATCGATGATCGTTCTCCAATCTATCCAGAACTCCCTCGGTGAGGTCATTCAATCCTCCTCGGAGCTCTTATTCAGAGCCCCCAATATACTCACCACCAGCAGCACCGCCGCAAGCATCTGCTTCTCCAGAGTCGATTGTAAAATCTCCACCTCTTATAGGGATTAAAAAGGAAGATGCTGTAGCAGTTCCAGTTTACAAAAGAAGAAAGTCTTATTTTAGACTTATAGATAAAATCCCAGATGTTGATGAGCGAAGGGAACAAATTGAAAATTATTTACAGATTTATAAATCTGGAGAAGCTTTAACCTCCCAAGTCAATCCTCTGGATAAAAGGGTCTCTAAGAGAGAAGACAAACCTTATGATATAAAAGAAGTCATGAATAGAATTAATCAGAGGAATAAAAAGACAAGAGAACCAACTGTCTCAGAATTAAAGGGAGAAATCAATGAAATAAAGCAGGAGCTTAAGGAGCTCAAAGAAAAGGTTTCTTTCTTGGAGTTAACTCATAAGTTAGAAACTGGACAGTTCAAAGACGAAGCTGAAGCGGCCCTTATTAGGGAAGAACGTGATCCACTTAATAAAGATGAGATGAATAATCTCCAGTTTATTAACTTAATGGATCAGGTGGTCACGCACAAATGGCACACTTATATTACAGTGGTCGTTAATAAAGAATATACTTTTCGGACAATGGCCTTTATTGATTTAGGAGCCGATCTCAATTGTGTTAATGAAGGTTTGGTCCCGTCTAGATACTTTAGTAAAACTACTGAAGTACTTAATACAGCAGACGGATCAAGAATGAAGATCAAATATAAATTGTCCGATGCAGCTGTATGCAATAAGGGAATTTGTTTTCAGATTCCTTTTATAATGATAAAAGGATTATCACATCCAGTAATACTAGGCACTCCATTCCTACACATGCTCTACCCAATTTAGAAGATAGATGAGCATGGAATCACGACCGTTAAGGAAGGAAGGGAGATTCATTTCAAGTTCATTGCACAGCCTAAGATGAAGGAAATAGACCTTATTAAAGGATCTATAAAAAGTAAAGAAAAATTCTTGTCTTCCTTATCCCAAGAAGTCCAGCTTAAAAGGCTTGAAGAACAAATTATTAATCCATCTATTCAAAAGAAAATTGAAGAATTCTAGCAATTAATGGGCCAAGAGATATGCGCTAAAGTTCCCAATGCATTTTGGGCTCGTAAAAGGCATGTGGTCCATCTACCTTATGAGGTAGGTTTCTCTGATAGGCAAATCCCAACAAAAGCCCGGCCCATTACTATGGGGCCTAAACATTTAGAGATTTACAAGAAGGAAATTACTAACCTTGAGGCAAAAAGGCTTATTAGAAAGAGTTTTAGCCCATGGAGCTGCCCAGCATTCTATGTAGAAAATGCTGTTGAACTTGAATGTGGAGTCCTGAGGCTCGTAATTAATTATAAGCCTCTTAACAAAGCTCTGAAGTGGATTCGGTACCCGATTCCAAACAAAAGGGATCTACTCAATAGACTCTATAATGCCTGTGTTTTTTCTAAGTTCAACATGAAGTCAGGCTATTGGCAGATCCAATTTGCCGAAGAAGATCGTTATAAGACAGCGTTCATTGTTCCCTTTGGATACTACGAGTGGAATGTCATGCCATTCGGTCTCAAAAATGGCCCTTCTGAGTTCCAAAGGATAATGAGTGACATATTCAACGCTTATACAACATGGTCTATTGTTTACATTGATGATGTGCTTATTTTCAGCACAAATTTGGATCAATACTTCAAACACCTAACTACTTTTATGAAAGTAGTTAAAAATGTTGGTCTGGTAGTATCTGCAAAGAAGATCAAGTTATGCCAAACAAAGATTAGATTTCTAGGGCATAACATACAAAAGGGCACAATTATCCCTATAGACAGAGCTATTCAATTTGCCAACAAATTCTCGGATGAAATTAAAGACAAAACTCAACTTCAGAGATTTCTGGGAAGTCTTAATTATGTGGCAGAGTTTTACAAGGACCTAGCTTTCGATGCTAAACCTTTATTTGAAAGGTTAAAGAAAACCCTCCTGAATGGTCACCAATCCCTACCTTAGCAGTCAGGAAGATTAAATCGAGAGTTAAGGAATTACCTTGTCTTGCCTTGTCAAACCCAAAGGCGTTTAAAATAGTTGAAACCGATGCCTTTGAAAAAGGATATGGAGGAATCCTTAAGCAGAGGATTCATGGAAAAGAACAGTTAGTCCGGTTTACCTCAAGTGTTTGGGTAGGTCCTAGGATTAACTATTCTATAGTTAAAAAAGAACTATTATCCATAGTTCTTTGTGTCCAGAAATTTGAATCCGACTCATTAACCAAAAATTCCTTATTAGGGTAGATTGCAAATCTGCCAAGGATATTCTTATGAAAGATGTTAAAAATATAGCCTCTAAACAAATATTTGCGCGATGGCAGGTTATATTGTCTGTATTTGATTTTGAAATATAGTTTATTAATGGTGTTGCTAACTCTTTACCTGATTTTCTAACCAGAGAATTTCTTACAGGAGATGAGTTACAATAGGGGAAAAGCACCTGCAACTCCCAGCAAAAGGACTTATGAGTCTTACAGTGCCAGCGGTCAGGCACCAAGAGAAGACCGCTTGAGACCAGATGCTTATGCTCAAAGCATCCCGGCTGCAACAGAAAAAGAAAATTTATATCCTTATATTCCTATATCCTACTTTGCTATGGGTATAGTTGACAGGAAACATAACCTTATGAGGCTGTTGCAGTTTATCATGATAAAATTGCTGATGACAAAAACTGGGAATTTTATCAAGAAGTTCTTAAAGAAACTGGTTCTATTGATATTATTTTCACAATTCGAAATGATCGGGATTATGCGTATTTTAAATTTGTCATCAAGAAGATCATACCATTAGAAGAATGGGGTAATGGCAATCCTTTATATAAGGAGTATCGAAGACTGCTCTCTTTCTTCAAACAGATTAATTATCTAGATTACCAAAAGGCATGGAATGAAGCTTTCTTCTACGAAAATCGCCAAAGAAAGCATTCATGGTGAGTTCAATTCCAATTGGAAGAAGTAACTTATTTCCCTATGTGGTTCATCGACTGGTTCTACAATTGGGGACTTTTCCCAGTTATTCTTCCAAAATCTGTTAGGCAAATTTATGAGGAATTTGTCGGGAAAAACCCTAGTAAGAAAAATCATCGCCTTTTATTTGCCAGTATTTATAGAGTCGCTTGGATTGTTCGATGGGACTGGATAATTCAATCTAAAAAATATTTGAAGTTTGGAGAAGAAGGAATACAGGTTCCATCCCTCTGCAGGAGAATCCTTATTAAGTGGTGGGATAAATATAATTTTTTCTCCAGTTCATTACTTTACTACTCTGATGGGGTTATTGTCATTTTTAAGGACAGAGATTCAAGGATTATGTCCAGAGAACTAGAGTTTGCTAAGAAATTGCCAAAAGAAGATGTCGTTCATATTCTCAAGACTATTTTGAAAGATTGTTCTAAAGAAGATTTGAAAAAATATTTTGAGAAAGTTATGGGTGACGATAATGATGCTCTGAGTTCTACTCATCCTCAGCAAGCAGGACCATCATCCTCCAGACCTAGAGGACGCTATCATCGTCTCCTAGATAAAGAATCAAGTGACGAAGAAGACGACATCATATCAACAGATATGGGAGGTTTTGTCCAAGATGCTCTGTTCCAAGATGCTCATAACCCATTTGATTAAAGTTTGTCAGTTTTGAGACCGCTGTCCAAGGATAATGTATCCGGTACATTGAATTATTTTATTCTTGTACCTTTACAGCTGTAAAGATAAAAGACAAGCCTTATTAGGCATCTACTTTTTATAGTGGGCATCTTTTTTTATAAAAGAAAGCACGGATTTCCTATAGCCACTTATTAAAGTAAAGCAGTGGCCGACAAAGTTAAATGAGCCAGCTCACTTCTTATCCTTTGTAATTATTAGTTTGCTTTTTCTCGTGTATTTAAGGATGATTTCCTTCAGTAGAAGGCATCCTGAAAATTTTTCGAGCTTGAGTTTTCTTTGTGTTTTCTGTAAAATATTGAGTGAGTGTGAAGTGTGAGGTGTGTTTGTAACAAAAGTGTGGTTTGCTCTTTCTAATACAATTCAATTCAGTAAGGCATTTCATCCTTCGAATTTCATCAGTTTTATACTTTGATTTTATATTCTGGCATACTATTTATTTGTTATTATTTTATTTCTGTTTGAAATCTCGCTCTTGCGCTAGCTTCCCCTAGTGGTATCATAGTGTCCAAAGGGTACAGTGAATGTCGTCTTATAACGATATTCTTTGGCAATCTGGATCTGCCAATATCCTGACTTCATGTCAAATTTAGAAAAAATGCAGGCATTGTAGAGTCTGTTGAGTAGATCTCTTTGTTTGGAATTGAGTACCGTCCACTTCAATGCTTTGTTAAAGGGCTTATAATTAATTACAAGCCTCAGGACTCCACGTTCTAACTCAACAGCATTTTCTACATAGAATGCCGGGCAGCTCTATGGGCTAAAACTCTTTCTTATAAGCCCTTTTGTCTCAAGGTCAGCAATTTCCTTTTTACAAATCTCCAAGTGTCTAGGCCCCATAGCAATGGGCCGAGCCTTTGTTGGGATTTGTCTATCAGTAAAGCCTACCTCATAAGGTAGATGGACCACGTGTCTTTTACAAGCCCAAAATGCATTGGTTACTTCAGCACATATTTCTTGGCCCATTAATTGCTGGAATTCTTCATTTTTCTTTTGAATAGTTGGACTAATAATATGTTCTTCAAGCCTTTTAAGCTGGACTTCCTAGGATAAGAAAGATAGGAATTTTTCTTTACTTTTTATAGATCCTTTAATAAGGTCTATTTCTTTAATCTTAGGCTGTGCGATGAACTTGAAATGGATCTCCCTTCCTTCCTTAATGGTTGTGATTCCGTGCTCATCTATCTTCTATATTGGATAGAGCATATGTAGGAATGGAGTACCTAATATGACTGGATGTGATAATCCTTTTACCATTATAAAAGGAATCTGAAAACAAATTCCCTTATTGCACACAACTGCATCAGACAATTTATATTTGATCTTCATTCTTGATCCGTCCGTTGTATTAAGTACTTCAGTAGTTTTACTAAAGTATCTAAACGGGACCAAACCTTCATTAATACAATTGAGATCGGGTCCTGAATCAATAAGGGCCATTGTCCGAAAAGTAAATTCTTTATTAATGACCACTGTAATATAAGTGTGCCATTTGTGCATGACCACCTGATCCATTAAGTTAATAAACTGGAGATTATTAATCTCATCTTCATTAAGTGGATCACGTTCTTCCCTTATAAGGGCCGCTTCAGCTTCGTCTTCGAACTGTCCAGTTTCTAACTTATGAGTTAACTCTAAGAAAGAAACCTTTTCTTTGAGCTCCTTAAGCTCTTGCTTAATCTCATTGATTTCTCCCTTTAATTCTAAGACAATTGGCTCTCTTGTTTTCTTGTTCCTCTGATTTATTCTATTCATAACTTCTTTTATATCATAAGGTTTGTCTTCTCTTTCAGAGATCCTTTTATCCAGAGGATTAACTTGTGAAGTTGAAGCTTCTCCAGATTTATAAATTTGTAAATAATTTTCAATTTGTTCCCTTCGCTCATCAGCATCTGGGATTTTATCTATTAAGTCTAAAAAAAGACTTTCTTCTTTTGTAAGGACTAATAAACCATTCATCTAACATATTGATTTATAATAATCGCAATTTCCTTCACAATCTCCTTTTGGAGAGGAAGGTTCAGATGAACTTGATATAGAACTGAAGCTGGGTAAATAATCCACTGCATTTATTTCATAATCTTCTTTCTCTGAATCTGTTTCTATAACAAACAGATTAATAAGAGTCTTCTTTAAACCTTTATCAATAGTAAGAGCCTGTATCTGCTGTTTCACCTTGCATTTGTTAGAATAATGGCCTGGCTTGCCACATTTATAGCAGATAACTTATGCCTTGCTCTTTGAGGATGAGGCTTTTCCTTTTGCCTTAGAATTAGGCCTTTTATACTTCTTCTTTTTATCATCCTTTGAATAAGAATGTTTTTTCTGCTGCCTTTTAGGATAGTAATTATCCTTTTTGGAAAACCACTTTTTCTTATAAGAATGAGGCATGGGTGGATAACCCAATTGTTCGCAGAAGTCGCCAATAATTCTTCTCTTTGTGGCTTTATTTTCTTTAAGTTGAACCTGCAATTTCATTTCATTGCAGATTGCCATTCCTTCCACATTGATGAATTCGCATAATTCACCATAGGTAAAAATGCTATAAGGAATTCCTCCTTCATAATGAGCTTTAATTCTATCTCATACCCTCTCAGCAAATAAGGGCGGGAGACTAGATATAAATTTTTCTTTCCATATATCACTGCTGTTGTCTTCTCGAGTATACAAGGTTGATAAGAATAGATCCTTGTACCATTTAAAGTGAGATAGGTCTGGACAATGCAGATTCATAAGCTGCTCGTGTGTTTTGTCTAGATAAGACGAGGTATTGCCAATAAAATTGACCCCTATAGTGTATAATAAGGTATTTACTACATTCGACGTACTATTGTTCGACCTGTGGCTGGTCTTCTGGATTAACTGGTGCATGAGTAATGGTTTCCCATTTAACCGCATCAAGTATCTGATTCTTGCTTTGCTGGGTTAAATAGAAATCCCACCGTCCTTTTAGTTGGCCTATAAATCTGGAGATAATAGCTCTTGCTACTGAGACATCTGAATTATGTCTTACTCAGGATGTATTTGCGTACATCATCATATAATGAAGTACATTCTTGACTTGGTATTCCGAGTATCCATCAATATTCCATTCCACTATTGAAGTCGTAATTGAATCTAGGGTCTTCATACTGGAGGTCCACCAGGGAAGGCCTTGGGTAGTATGCCTTCATAAGAATACCTGAACTATGTTTAGGATACTTAATCCTATTTACTTGGCTTGGTTTGGCTGGAGAATTAGCCATTTTGAATACTATTTTTAGGTTATTAATAAACCCAGTTTCATCTTCATCTGAGCTTAACTCTGAGTCTTCTTCTGAGCTTTTATCCTCTTTAATTAGAGGGTTGAGACTTTTAGTGTTATCGCTGGACTCAAGCTTTGCTTCCTGCTTCCTCTGTCGATCGACTTTTAAGCCCATCATTGTCAGTCTTTTAACTAGCTCGTCAACCATCTCTGTAGAAGTTTCTTTGTTTAGATTTAAGTCCAATCTTTTAGATTCCATGGGCTTAAATAAAACCCTATTGTCGACTGCCGATGGTTTTGTTGAAGCTTTTGGCAGAATATATTCGGCTGGCTTGATTTGTGCCACTCTGGCTTCAATTCTGTTGAGTTGATTGCCCAAGGAATTCAACGTATAGTTGGTGAAGTTGTTTTATTGGGCTATTTCTTCGAGTTTGCTCTCTCCCACCCCCCTTTAAAAGGAGAGCCAGTGAATTCTTTCTCTTTATCTCCTTTTACAGTAAGATCTACCAATGGAGGGTGAATACTCTTAATTACTTTTCCTTTTGAAGTCCAATACAGCTTATAAGTTGTATCAAGAGTATTTAAAAACTTTGGGGAGTTGAAATCAGGAAATCTTTTTCCCATCATTTTAAATAAACGCTGGAGGAAAGCATCAAAATTTATATATTCATTGATGGCTAAATAAGCTTTGTACATACGCCTGTATTTGCGTTGATCGGCTTCAAAGAAGTGTATCATAAACCATTTGTCGAATGGTTCTTCTTCAGCAGTTATAACTGCCAGATGAAAGCCTACAATGTAATCTTTGTCGTATCCTATGTCTGAAGGGGTCAGACTTTCAAGAGAGCTTAAAGGCTCTTCTTTTTTGTAGACTGGAACTGCTACAGCATCTTCCTTTTTAATCCCCATAAGAGGTGGAGATTTTACAATCGGCTCTAGAGGGGCAGATGCTTGCGGCAGTGCTGCTGGTGGTGAGTATATCGGGGGCTCTGAATAAGAGCTCCGAGGAGGATTGAATGACCTCACCGAGGGAGTTTTGAATAGATTGGAGAACGATCGTCGATCAGGTAATAACCTGACAGATCTGCTTCTTGAGAATACCAACTCCACGTTGCCATCCTTGTCTTCCTTGATATCTTGTATCGAGGTAGACTCATCTTTTTTCTTTGGGACAGCATCTTC